>JABWDY010032482.1:0-10960 GCA_013358455.1 Thalictrum thalictroides | reverse complement strand
TTTTTTTTCTCTAAAAGAAAATTGTTTATACTTTCATCTATTGCAAATATTAAACTTAACATTATATATCATAAGTATTATTTTTGAAAATTGGAACAAAACTGAATTATTATTAAGTTCCAATTCCATTTTAATATTTTTTGAAAAAATTGAAATCAGAACTAATAAAGTGTGTTACAAATTCAGAATAAAAAATCAGATCGAAGATTTGAAAAATCGGTATTTCAACAGAAATCTCCACCCTTACCAAAATGTGATTAATTTAATGCTATGTAATTTTAATCTTATGTATGATATTCATTTTCTATTTTTTTTTCTGCCAGAGAAATACCGATATAATTACCTATTTTCATCACTCTATTACTTTATGTAATTTATTATGTTAAGTATATGATAATGCATTTGTATAATGGTAATAGAATGATTATGAGTGCTAATTTTAAATTATTATTTTTACTTAAGTAGTCCATCACCACCACCACCTTCATTAGAATAGGGTTATTTAAGTTTTGGTCCCTATAGAATATACATAATTAGCCTTTGGTCCAAAAAGGATGGGTAGTTTGGACATTATGTAAAAAATGGATGGGTTGAATTGGGTTGAATTGGTTTGACTAGCGGTCAAGTAACAGAAGTAGGCCTAAACACTCATTACGCATCATTTTTGGAGCAAACGCTCATTATGCATGTTCTACAGGGACCAAAAGCTAAATGAAAAGAATAATTACCTTCTTCCTATTTTCCTTAATCTCTGAAGATTCCATTATTTATTAAATTTCAAAGAACTCCACAACACATGTAAATGTCTCAAGGAAAATTGACCTTTAAATGTAGTTGTTAAATTACCAAACATAGATATTTAATGGTGGTGAATTACAAGCAGATATGAATTAATGACCATCAAACAAATTTAATTTTACTTGATTAAGAGAAACAGAAATTTCAACTCACCAATAGTTTGTTGGACACCACGGACTTTGGGGACATATCTAGCAGCTAACGATGGAGTGTTATGCTCCAAAAGATCAGGTATGTCTTGCAAACAAGCATAGACAGGTGCATGATCAGAACCTTCTAATTTAATGTTTCTCCCTCCCTTCCACCTGTTGAATTAGAAAAAGACGTTATAGCAATGTGAAAGTATAAAGGTAGAACATAATGGAGAGAATCCCTATCTGGTCACCAATACAAAGAAACCCTATACATCATCCACATCAATAAGAGGCAAAGTGACAAACTAATCAGATTGTCCCAATCATGTTACACTTCACCGAACATGTGGGATCCTACAGGTGCATCTAGGATTCTAGGGTAATCTACATATGTGTATCCCCCGAAACAACCAAACCTGGCAACCCTATTACTGCAATCTTAACTAATATGTTTGGCAAACTAATCAGATTTCCCAACCATGTGACTATACACTTCACCAAACATGTGGGATCCTGCATACGTGTATCCCCCGAACCAACCAAACCTGCAAGCCTATTACTCGTAACCTGACATTGACTTATTTTCGGCATTTGACCTTTGAATATATTTTCTTCTTGAAGTTCCATTGCTAAAGCAACATCTCAGCAACCTTAGCTAATGGTATGTTTGATTCATACGAAATCAATTTTCCAGAAATATGCTTAAGGGTAGAAATGAAATTTTGCATTAAGTTGAGATAAAACCCAACAATCTATCTTCTTGCGTCTGTGATCTCTTCCCAGTTTCACAAATCTCCCATATCTCTCCTTTCTCTAATTTCCAAGGAAATCCATTTCCACAAATCAAGAATACCCTAATAATTTGTAACTTTTACCTCGGGATATTCTCAGGCTTCCAGCGCTTATATTGAGTCATTATGTCACAGCCGCTAATATGACAATCTACAAAATTGTGCTCGTCCATGTTGTCACTTTGATGCAAGCATGGTCCAGCAACTAGAATATGATCTATTCTAGAGCCAAAATTGAATTCTTCGGCACCACTTGCAACTGACCAGCATGTGTATGCATCTTTTCTGCAGATGAACTCAAAGCAAAAATGAAATCAGATGCTTAGATATGGAAAGTACAATAGACTTACAATTTACTATTGTTGACAGATTGAAAGCAAAAACTAAACCTATAAGACTGAAATTCATGGGTATAGTTACAGCTAGTACTCAACTATGATTGAATTAATAAAAACAGTTATTTTCTTCTTTTACTTAATTCAATGATTTGTAGGATAATATTAGCTGGCCTATAAAAGAGATTGGCACAGATAAGAAATAGAGGAGCCTGTACACTGTAGACAATGTACCGACCATTAGCTTTTTTGAGAATATTTAAATTAATTTAAGTTATTTTCTAATCCCGGTCCAGATATACAAGCACTAGAGATATTAGATGCAGTTGATCCCAGCAAGTTAACAGTTGTGGGACAAATCTCAGGTATGCTGAAGAAGTGGAAATGGAAGTATCAGAACTTGACTATAGCTGACAAATTGGTATCCAAAGTCCTGTATCATGCTATTGTTTGGGAGCTATGACTGTAAAGAAACAGACATATCTTTGAAGGTACATTTCACACTCATTTAACTAATTACTGCTACCAAGTCCTCTGTATGGAACTGGGTCTTCTTCTATGATGTTATGATTGTATGTGCAACTAGGAAGGAATTCTCTATAACCTTCCATGATTTTTAAATTTTTTATTTTAACTGGGTCTGTGGTGAGATCTTCTTGATCACTCCTCTTCAGTAACATAGATGATGAACAATCATATCATGGGCAAAACATTCAAAATGTGTCTTTAAGCCGCCTAAGACTAAACCTAGTCAGTGCAGCGCGCTAAGGAAGCATCCTAGTCGGCGCATGTTTTACAGGCGCACGCGTCTGAACACGACATCTGGCATCTATGCCATTGCACAAATATTGGGGGTTCACTCTAGAGAATACAGTTTGCTGGTCAAAAGCTAAAAGGTTTCACATACATCCAAGTCCTTAACCACATACATACAAGTAATAACATCTTAACTATTTTATCGACCAAAAAACAAAAACAAAAATTTACTGTGAAGTAGAACATTCTATGTGTGACGATGGAGAGATGAACTTCTGAAGAATCAAGGGGATTCTCTGCTGGTAACAACAGTCTCTGGAAGGAGCTGATATCATTGAAGTATAAGGTCAGATTTGAGTTTGACAACTAAACAGGTTACATCTGCACATAAATGTGGGATTGGGCACGGGCAACCCTCGACTCGGCCAACCTAAGGCGTTGAACCTCGCTTCTCGATTTCAAGGTGAAGTGGTCGTGAACCCATACACGATGGCATAGTAGTGTTGTAGACATGCCGGTTGTGTGTGTGGCTAGGGTGCAAACTTAAAAGTGTAGACTAACAAAAAAATTAGGATTTTGGCTTGTCTTTGCGCGTGTTTGACTTATTGTTTTAAATTACTATGCATTATCTTTTATTGTGATTATGACTAACTACAATGCAGGATGGTGACTCTCACTAACTCTTTTGCAGGTTGACTCACCATGGTTTATGAAGAAGTTGGTAAGTTAGTTAGTTATTATTTTATTGTTAAAGGCATGCTTTTAGTTAGATATTGTTAATTTATTGCTTAGTAGTTGGTTTTTGTGAGCTCTCCTTTTATGAAAGACACTCACACCAGCAAACTCAATTTGTTGACCCTCGTTGTTTCATTTGCAACTTGAGATATGTTTAGTCTGACGTAGAGGTGGAGCAGCGTGTGAGAGATCAGGAGCCTTAATTTAGAGCTATAGTTTGGAGAGTCGTTGGATCATCAGTGTTTGCTTTCAATTATTACTTCATCTTTGAACTTCTGCTTTATTTCAGTTTTAATTTTGGGGACTATGTAACTTTATCTTGTTGAGAGTGTTAACTTGATTTCTTTTGGGGACTTTATGATGGAATTGTTATGATTGAAGTTTTATTAATACTTTTGGAGTTTTTTAAGATTATTGTAACTTATAGCTTTGAAACTTTTTGCCTGGCTGGGTTCCTTTTGGGACCGACCCGCTCACACCCTGGCATTTGATTTATGAATTTTTGCTATTTCATTAGTGATTATTCATTTATCAAAAATCGGGGTGTGACATCCTGCTGCTGCTGCTTGGACCATTTGGAACACGAGGAATGGAATTATGTTTGAGGAGAAGAGGTGTAATATTGATTGTATAGTGGAAGATACAAAATGTTGGCTTTGGTACTGGTGTGGTGTCTAAGCACAGTCTAGGGGAAGGAGTAACAAGTTGAAGACTTGTTCTTCCAATGGGGTAGTTTGATGGGAAGATAAGTCTATTAGTACTATTCTTTTTTAATTTCTTTATTTTTGCTTGTACTAATGTAAGGTGATCTAGGCTTTGAGTGACTTTTTTCCTCACTCTGCCTTCCATTGGATGTATTAAAACTATTCACCAACAACCAAATTTATCAGCCTAGAAAAGATAACAATAATGGCTCAAGGAAATAAGAAACATAATTGTATTTTAGAAAAAGACAAAATAATAAATGCTCAAGCATAGAACAAATAAAAATACCTCTGTGGATGTTTTATTCTAAAAACATCAATGAATGGACCTCCATGTTCAACAAGCAAAGATCTTAACCATTTCCGAAACCTATAATAAAGTTTGAGCACCAATTAGTAGACTAATTGTCTCCCAGAGAGGCAACCTATTCTATATCACCTTTGTATGTCTAAAATTACTAATCACGTTACAATACTTTATTATTATGCTTTCTCCAACCACTTACTAGTTAACAATAGATTTTAGTAGTAACTCACTGATTTTTTTCGAAATCTGGGCCAGCTTCACAGCGATCTATTGCATAAGGGGAAATATTAAGATCCCCAACAACAACAACCCTCTTTCCTTGCATAAAATAAGATTCCCATCTCTTCTGAAAAGACGAAAGACATTATAAATATAGTGGTACATCAAATGAACTAATATTGAATTCTACACATGAAAAATGCATGCTAATATTTGGATAGCGTATCAACCCTATGCCAAGATATATACGAGAACAATACACCCACTCTTCCTATGCATATACGAAGTAAAACCAGATCAATGTACAGAAAAAGCAAGCAACCAAGTGTGTGAGTCGTCTACAATATTCATGATTTTGGATTGATGTATCAGTATCACCTATATGCATGCTTATGCCAATAATAACTTAATGTGGTCAATCTATGTAGCAAGGGCCCAAAATTGTGATCAGTGCCTAACTTGAATATAAAATATTGGTCACACCTCTTTCATCCAATGATCCAATAGTCACAGCCAAGTTATTTCATACATTCAGTGCTTCAGAAAACCTAAAAAGTATTGACTCAAACCAAAATTTAAGTATTCAAGTAATTTACATGTTGAATTTTTATACCCAGCATGCATCGAATTTGCGATCAGTGCCACATCTGTCTTATTGTGAACCCTATATTTTTCTATACTGATTAAGAGGATTTTCTTTTGATAACCTGTTCCAAAATTAGGTGACATGTATATATATATATATAAACAGTATTGAGGCAGAGCCACGACCCATATCCACCCCTTTAAACCGATGCCCACCTAGATCCAATACCATGGATAACCTGAACGTGAACCGAAGCTAATCATGTCAAGGATAAGAAGTTCAAGTTAAAGGTATCAGATCTCAAAGAGCCATCCAAACAGTGCAAGGCAGAGAAGCAGCTCCGTGGTAATGCTTGAATCAAGTCAAAAGAATTCAGAAGCACTTAGAAGCCTAATATGATGTAAAACGCAAGCATGTTTACATCTAAACCAATTGTGCTGCTAATTTATTAGCTAGATAGAGTGAGCGTAACAAAAAATTATGTAATTCACTTCCCCTGTCAGTGAGGGCTTTGTATATTAAAAACTGACAGGAAGGAAAATTGTATTTGAGACTTAAGTAATGCAGGTAATGTGTCAGCCACTCAGCCTAACCCCAGAAATTTAAAAGGCAGGGTAGCCATTCCACATAAAGCTGACAGAATATATCCAACAATAGTACAGTATGGAATAACTAAAAGACAAACCAATTATGACAGCAACCATAAAAT
Source organism: Thalictrum thalictroides (assembly GCA_013358455.1). Taxonomy (NCBI): domain Eukaryota; kingdom Viridiplantae; phylum Streptophyta; class Magnoliopsida; order Ranunculales; family Ranunculaceae; genus Thalictrum; species Thalictrum thalictroides. Next base: position 4,886 of record JABWDY010032482.1, on the reverse strand, counting down.
CATGTTATTCGGGGAAACAAAGCCTTGTATTTGTAGCAGTGGCCACAGATACAGAAAATGGGTATGGAGATACAGAACAGAACCAAATGCTTTATGGAGACAGGTGATCCAAGCAAAGTATGGGACGGAAGCACAGACTTGGTGGCCGAGAAAAGTAACAAGTCCATATGGGATAAGCTTATGGAAGGGAGTTACGAACAATGCAGATTTAGTATCCAGAGGCCTCGAGTGCAATCTGGGTAATAGAAGGTTAATTCGTTTCTGGATGGTGCCATGAACAAGCTTTGAGCTCTATTTTTCCAAGCCCTCTGTCAATGCATAGTTGCTGATTTTCGCACTGTGATTGAAGGAGTCCACACTTGGAATTCATCTCTGGAGGCAACCTCATGATAGAAAGATACCCGCTCTGAATAGTATTCTCAATTGTATTGCTAATCAGGTTGTAAGTGATGAAGAAGGTCAGTGTCTATGGAAGTGGGGTAAGCAAGGATGTTTTACAGTCAACAGTCTCCACGCATAGCTTGCGAAGGTAACAGCATAAGTACCAGACCAGCCTAAACTTCAGTTTAAGTCTCAGTTAGTTTGGAAGGTTCCTATTATACTCAAGGTCAAGTTTTTCTTTTGGTGTATCCTTCATAACAATATCCAGACTCGAGATAAGCTGATGGCAAAGGGTATAATTACTGATTCTATATGCCCATTGTGCAACTAAAGGGAAGAAACGATGGTACATCTATGTTTACATTGTTCATGGGCACATGAGCTTTGGGGTGATGTTCTTTATTTCATGGGAGTGAATGCCCCTGATCCAGGACATTTTCTTTCAGTGGATGAGTGGATTTTTAAGTGGCCAGGAGTACAGTCATCAGATTTTGGGAAGTGAGTTTCGAAGGTCACACCATATGCAGTGATATGGGCCATTTGGAAGGCGAGGAATGACAAAATTTTTAGGGGAAGAGCTCGAGCCAGTGGCAAAGTTAGAATAGAGGTGTTGGGGATGATCTGGCATTGGCTATCAAAGCAAGCGGCAAGGGAAGACACCACTTTGGGGATTGCACTAGATTGGGAAACTTTATTTGAGGGGAACTAACAGTTTTGTGCATTGTGTTTCAATGGGGTTGTACATAGTATCAGTGATGATCTTGATCACTGACAGTTGTTTGGGTTTTTAATCAATTTTAGCTATCAATAAAAAAAAAAAACAGATACAGTATAACCTCGATAAATTAATAGCCTTAAGACCGCTCAAATCTCTTAATTTAGCGAGATACTAATTAATCGATAATTAATAAATTATTAACTTAATGAAGCATCTACTTTACAGTTAAAAATCCACTTAAGTTTGAAGATTTTAGATGAAAAGTATACCGTACAGGCGTACACAAGTACCATTATAGGCAATCTTGAGGAAAAAGTTGATGATGACAGATGTACAGAGCTTATTTCAACTAATGATGCACTAAAACTGACAATAATATTGAGAAACTTCAAGTTGTACATGACAAAACAAAAGTGGGACTTCTTATACAAAACATTCGAGATGAGATTTTATTGGGTTGTTAATTTTTAAAAAAGTCCCATATTAAATTTATGTAATTTTGGTAGATTATTAATTATGTATTAGATGGGACCTACAGAATTATGCAACGAAATTTCCAAAATCTTTTAACTTATAAGTTTAGCGAACATATTATTTTGAATACATTGGCCCAAGTTGGGACCACCAAAATTTATTAATTAAGCGAAATAATTAATCTATCGCGTATCAATTTATCAGGGTTATAGTGTACTTAGATTACTCAACTGGTGTATTTACATATCTTTATCAAAACTTAAACACCATCTTCTTAGCTCCCTCAAAGTAAAAAAATAAAAATGAGTACAAGTTTTCACCATGAAGTCGCTTGCTTTCATTATTTTGAAAACTGCATACCCTCCAGCACATTTAAATAACATAATTTTTTGTAAACTAGACAGCATGAGCAATGTCTTTCTTCTTAGGAAACAGATATTATGTATAGCAATTGTTGTATAGACGAATCAAAAGGGGCAACAACAAAATATAATGAAAAGAAAAAGAGTTTTGAAGTGGTAAATAATAAATGAATTCGGACAGAAAATATAAATAAATACAGGTAAACATAACAAGAAAAGATAAAATTGACAAATTACCTGCAATATCTTGAAAAATGTTAACTTAAAATCAATCCTTTCGGTGTCATCACACTCTGCTCTTGGTCCATATATATTGAAAAGAACTGTAAAAAAATTAATAAGATCGACAGTTAGAACCTTCAGGCGTGACTCTGACTGACCAGTAATACCCATGTATCGCTTATAGACAAGTAAAAATTATAGATGGTGAGAAATACTAAACTATACCGATGAAAAAGAGAAGGAAAACAATACAGATGAGATTCATTGTAAGTGTACCAAAATGTCCATGATCGGTGATGATACAACGTCCTTCACAATCAACTTTTAAGAGATCCTCATTAGTGAATCCTTCTAAGCCATCTACTTTCGAAGAAACCCCAATCAGGAAATCCTTTTTCATGGAATTTGCCATTCGACAGTGTTCGAGAAGACCTGTAAAGCCTTCTTCTGCTGCAATTGGCAAAGCCACTTCATTGCTAGAAAATGCTGAGTTTACACGGCAAAAAGTTGCAACACCTAAAAGTGGATTTAAAAGTTATAATTAAATTAAAAGGTATAAACTATACGAAGACAGACAACCACTTAATGAAAAGATTGAATAAATAATAAAAAAAGTACAATTGCTGCTATTAGAGTGTTACTAACAAAGGTGGTTACTGAAACATCTTACCAGAATAGCCAAGGCGCCCTCTGCCTGAAGTACAGGTGCAGGAAAAGAAGGATTCATAACCCTCAGCCATAATCAAATCCGCTGTGACTTCCTCCCTTGACAACTTCGTCTCCTACTTGGGAGAAAATGATAACAAATTATAGACATATGTAGACATTAGAAATATTAAATAATTGCAATAACACACTGATTCTATTAATCAGGTTATATCTTAAAGAATAAAAAAAACCACGAATATAGAACACAAACAATGAGCCACAAAGACCATTCTACATTAGTTGATAGATTACCAAAGAAATCTAGGAGATTAAAGATAATAGGCCATGTCAAAATCCCAAGACTAAAAGCTCCACGGCCTATACTAATATGCATTCTCAGGCATGCCAAAAACAACCCTATTGTCTCGCCAGATCCAGTTATAGCTCAAATGATAATATAAAGAAAAACTCAGTTTCCTCAATGAGCCATGTATAACTTATGTAGCCACCTCATAATGCACAAACTTTCAAAAGACCTCTATAAATATGGGTTGAAAGGAATGGTATCCTTGAATGAATTCAGGAGACAAGTACTCTAAATTTACTCTATTAAAGGATAAACAAGAATAACGTGGACATGGAAGAAAAAAAGAAAAACAGGCATGATCTTTGCGATCATTAATTGCGTGGATACGGGAATATCTTTGTAACAAAAAAGCGCATCGTGTCACTTCTAATTTAAAAAAAAATCTCCACCTACCAGCTATAGAAAGTCTACGAAGATCAAAAGGATCATTTTTAGATTCCCCCATTACTCATTTTTGTGTCTTTGTCCTTTGTTTTCTAGTGCCCCTTCCTTTATACCAACTGGTAATGTGGAGAAAAAATATTGTTACAAACACAAGTGAAGAAACTAAGAAACGAGGTGACATGAAAAAAAAAGGTTCATTGCCTTTCACAATTGCTATATTTACTTTTAAGTAAATAAATGAAGGTAAAACGATAATAGAATATTGAAATCATATTAGGCCACGTGTGTCATGAACGATTCTCTCTAGCCCAATAGTAAATGACCGTAACTTTATACAAAAAGATAAAAGTATTGTGTAGTAAATGTTCATAAAAGCATTCAAATCTTTCTCTGCAAACAAATATTGAGATGGAGAAACCAGTTTACTTTCTATCTTAGGAACTACTTCAGAAACCCTCCTTCTCAATAGTTCTATACATTTTTCTTTCGAAGGCCTCTAGAGTATACTGCTTCAGGTATTAGTTTCTCTATCTACAGAAAGAAGCCTAATTCACCATGGTTGCAACTCATCCAGACTATCCACACCACAGATACCTCTTGGATGAAATACTTGATAATGATTTGAAAGCATTAGAATCCATGCTTGATCTTTTCACAAAAATAGGGATTGCTTTAGCTTCGTCTTTTTGTCTTGCCGTAGTGCTTTTCATACTTTCTTTCCTATGGGACTGTGTACTTCAACCCAATCGACGACTTCCCAATCGTAATCGTTTTTACATACCAAATATAGCCAATCACAGTAGCCAAGGGACATTACGCTCGGAAGAACTCCAAGAAATCCCCATATTTATTTTCAATACCTCGTCAAATTCCACATCCAGACCAATTCAATTTGAAACAGACGACTGCTCGATATGTTTGGGTGAGTTCCTAAACGGAGAGGAAATTCGAATGTTGCCCTTATGTGCCCATTTGTTTCACAAGGAATGTATTGATCAATGGTTGCTGTCACATTCAACAACATGCCCTATTTGTAGAGAAGATGTGATCATACAAGGTCGTGTCCCCCATACACTACAATAAATGTAGCATTGGTAGTAGGCTCTTGTTATCACTTTACTAGTTTCATAGAGGTAATTGGGGATCTGTGGTTTCTTCAATTCCCATATTGTACTTAACTTGGTTGTTAAGATATAGAATCGTATAAATATTGATCTTCGATCGATTTGTATTGTACCTTAGGCTTTAAATTCGAACTATTCCAATTATTAACTACAAAAATTGTCAAGTTTTAGTGATTGTAGAGCAACTTTGTTAGTTTATATAAAAA
>JABWDY010032480.1:0-10819 GCA_013358455.1 Thalictrum thalictroides | reverse complement strand
TTTTTTTTTTTTTTTAATGGCAAGCTGGGTTGTTTTTTTTTTTATGGGTATGCTGGGGTTGTTGATGAGGGCTCCTCCCCTATATTAAAAACCAAAAAAGATATAAAGATTACAAGCTCATCTCTCTATCACTGTCTTTGTTACACAAATGAATGAAATAAACCAAAAAGAGTTCTAGCAAATAACTAAACAAGCTTAAAGTTGCCATAGTTATCCTAATACCTAAACCTATCTAAGCATAGGTTCCAAAGAAACCAAATAAAAATAAGAGACCTAAACAAGTTGTCCTGGGTCATGACCCATATCCACCCTATTTGGGCTTTCTTTTTCATGCAGGGTCTTGTTCCTTGCCAAAGTCCTTTGTCTATCCAAACTGCCCATGCTGACTTCCTCTCCCTTGTTGTTGTCTACAAGTTGAACACCTTTTGGTGAACCCAAGCTGTCTCCCCTTGCTCGGCATGTATGCCTCTTGTTAGGAAGCTCCCAACCTTCATTCTTGTCTTCATGAAAATGATCTGGTTCATCCCTCTTCTCTATCATTGCTGCTATGCCCTTGTTCTCCACTTGATCTGGCAGCTCCTTTTCCTTTCCTTTTGAATGATGTGACTCATTCCTTTGTAGCCATACTGCTGCCCTACCCTGTTTAGGTTGTTCCTTATGTCACGGACATGCTGTAGAGTATGCCCAAACACTTTGCAAGAGGAGCACCTTGGTGGTTTCCAATTGTACTTTACAGGTATCTTCCATGCTTTATTTTGATCTAGAACGACTGTTACCTCCTTTGGGTATGAACATTCATAACTCACTTCCACACACACCCTAGCATAGGTTATTCTCTCCTTAGATTCAGTTAGTTTATCTGGGTACATAGGAATCCCAACTGCATTAGCTACTTGGCGAAAACCCTGCTCATCCAACATCTCCAAAGGGAATTTCTTGAATATCACCCATATAGGGATGGTCTTGAGCTCCTCTAAGTCTGCCTCATGGAACAATTTCCATGGTTGAACAATAAACAATCTATTTGCAATGTGGAAAGAGCCAATGTCCTGCACCCGTTGTCTATCATCCTCATTTTGGAATTCATAGGTAAAAGAATGCTCACCATAAGATCTCATTGTGAATTTCTGAATGTTCCAAGCTTTGATTATAACTTCCTTAACATTGTTGCAACCTGGTCTATTCCCAATAAAGCTTCCAATAACAAGTCTTTCATGTTTAGCTTTAATATGATCAAACTGCTTGGACTCCACATGCACTACTGGCTGCCCATCAACCAATGTTGGTGGTATGTATTTGAGTGCTTCCTTGGTTGTCTTCCTTCCCAACACTTGTTCCCATGTGCTTCCACCATTAAATGACCCAAACTATATAGGCAACTCCCTTTGCAGCTCGTTACTAGCTAGAGTAGTCTGTTGTAATGCTGCCAAGTTTTCATTGTTGGAAGTAGAATGTTTAGGTGAATGTATCCCATAGTTTCCCAACTCCGAGCTGACTCTAAACTGATCCAATTGTGTTTTATCTCCTTGATTGCTTGGACCAGCTCCATTGCCCATTCCTGGGAAAGTACTTGGCAGTGAGTTCTCCGCTGCTTGCTTGTTCGTGGCTGTATTATGTGTACACTCTTTATCTTCACAGTCTCCCCATGATTCCTTATCATTAGTCTGAGTTCTCTTTTCTGGATGTTCAGTATTAAGGTCTTCTGGATGTTCAGTATTAACTTGGTCTGCAATTCCCTTTCTTAGTAATCTCCTCTAGACTAGGAATCCCAGCCCCATTAGGACTTCTATTTCCATCATACCTTCCAGAATCAAGACTTCTAGCATCATCAGGTTTAGAAAGTTTCTTGGTTGAAAAAGAATTCCCATGATCATGGCTTCCACCGGCCTGAAACTTGCTGATCGGAGTGTTAACTTCACAATCAGGACTGCATTTGCTCGTAGCTGCCATGGTTCCCTTTGGATTTGACTCTAGTGGATCACCAACTCGATCATGGCTGCCTACTCCACCATCGTTTTGCCCAAGAAGGACACCACTGCTGCCTACACCAGCACCATTATCTTGTTCTGACCTGCCTCCCTTCTTAGTTGAGAGATCACGACCAGTCAGATTACTTGATGTTTGAAACCCTAATCCAGCTTTAGGGCTTGCATAGCCTGGACTATTCATCAACTTCTTCTTCATACGTTCTAGTCCTTCTTGAACGATCATCTCCAGAGGTTCAACACCATACCTTCGTGCCATATCATCCTCAATATCTTGAACATAATCGTGTTTGAAATCAGAGTCATCATTATCTCCAAAACCATCAGTGTGATTAGAACTTCTATATGTTTTCTTCAAAACAAAAAAGATTAAAATTGGCTAAGAATTAGGGTTTTAGATTAGGAAGAAGAAGATGCAAAAAATCGCCCTAGCTTTGTCCCCATTAAAGCTTTTTCAAGCTTTACAAGCTCATTACTCTTTCACTCTCTCACGTACACAATGTGAAATGAACACCTAGAGAGAGTCCTTAAAAAACATATCAGAACCTTATGTACTACCAAAGTTAATTGCCCTTAATATAGGGTCTCAAAATACCACTAATTCCTTTTAATTTGGTGGTCCTGAACCTCGGCCCAAAATCACCCCATGTGCATCATCCTTGTATGCTATGCTTGTTTCCAGATGCTTGTTATTGCTATTTTGACCATCTTCCTGATTGACTCCCTCCACCTGTGATGTAGACACTAAGTCTCTAGCTTTACATACATGTCTTCTCTTTGTAGTTTCCCACCATGTATCCCTTCATTGCTGTCTATGGGGTCCTTTCCTTTTGGTTCATTTAGAACCACCTCTTGTGCATCCATTGGTTGCTCTTCTTGTACCTGAATTGTACTTGTGATTGGCACTTCATCTCTAATCTGACCATTGTGATCTTGTACCTTCTTGCTCTCCTGTGAACATGGTTCATGTTGTTCCTTTCTTAGCCACACCTTCTTGCCACCCACCACATTAGCTTGGGCCTTTGGGCAGTCTTTTTCATTATGCCCAAAGATCATACACTTACAACACCTAGGTGGCTTCCAATTATACTCAAACTGAACTGGACAACCTTCTTACCATCCAAGACAATAGGCACACCCTCTGGATATGAGCAATCTGGTTTGATACCAACGCAAATGCGTGCAAAGGATGTCCTTGTCATAGTCTCAGTCAATCTATCAGCATACAACAGCTTTCTTACCACACTTCCAACCTGGCTGAAGCCTTTCCTGTTCCACATTGCCAAAGGTAGGTTCTAAATGATAACCTATATTGGAATTGTTTTGAGTTCATGTATGTCGGCTTCATGAAAATTCTCCCACGGTCTAATGATACACGGCTTACTAGCAATGTGGAAGCTCCCATTGTCTAAAACTCTCCTTCGATCCTCATCACTATTAAACTCAAATGTATATGAGTGATTCCCATAAGAGTTCATAGTGAAATCCCTTCCAGGTTCTTTGCACCTCCTCTTTAACATAGCCATATGCACGTCTTTTTCCCATTAAGCTGCCCAAAAGTAATCTAGCAAAATTTTCTCTTAAGTGCTTAAACTGATCAGATTGCACATGTATAACAGGTTTTCCATTGACAATAGATGGAGGAATATATGTAAATTCATCCTTACTTACAGTGCTACGGCCAAGAACTTCTGTCCGTGACTTACCTTCCATGTAGTTCTTCCCTTGGAACGAGCCAAACTGAATATTTGAGTTGTCTGCACGTTTTGTTGGAGAATGAATACCAAACAAAAATTAGTGGGTTTCCCCAGGTAAGCCTATTTTTTAAATGGGATTAGTAACCCGATACCACTGGGGTTTGATCCCCTGACCTCTGGTATCATCACCCAGAGATCTTACTAGTGAGCTAACACTTGGTTGGTCTATCACTACTGATTTAACGGTAATAACCAAAAATCGTCAAATCAATGAGCTGCTGGAAATGATCTCAGGTTGAGGTTCTTCACTAGATGTACTGGTAGATGGTGTAGCGAGAGGAAACACTGATGATCTAAGAGGTGGAAGTTCTGAATCATCATTTGTACGCTCAGGTGCACTAAAAGGAGCATCATCAATCTTCACATTATAGTCTCTTCCACAACTTTCCTCTCAAGATTGTAAACTCTGTAGGCCTTACTGTTATTTGCATACCCAAGAAAAATCCCTTTATCTACCTTCCTGTCAAACTTAGCAACATTCTCACGGTCTCTATAGTACACCAGGTCTCAAGTAGACTCGGTTAGTCATAGTACCAAGTCTCAAGTAGACTCGGTTAGTCGTAGTACCAGGTCCCAAGTAGCCACATGTTCTTCAGCATTGATAACATAACAATCCTCATTGGATCGTATTCCTCTCATGAGAACCTTGTTCAAGTCACGATCAAGAACTAGACATTCCTTGCTTGAGAATAAATAGAAATTACCCTTATCACATATCTGACTGATACTGAGCAAGTTATGTTGAAGACCATCAACAAGAGAAACATCACTGATCTTTGGAATGCCTTCGGATTGGACCACACCTTTCCCAACTATCTTGGCATTCACACCATCTCCAAAGATCACATTTCCACCATCATATGGCTCATAGTCTTTCAGAAAAGACTTGTATCCTGTCATATGTTTCGAGCATCCACTATCAAGATACCACTTAGAGGTTTTTCCAACTTTTAGAGCACACTTGACAACCAAACACTTTGCAGAATTTTTCGGTTGCCATACTGCTATAACTTTCTTGGGATAAGATTTGCTGATTAAGAATTCCAGATCTTTCTTCTTAGCCTCAAGAGATGCAAAGTTTTCCTCGGTTCTAAATCTTGATCAACCCTCTTAGTAGCAAGCCTCTTTCTACAGTATCTATGTAAATGACCAGGTTGACAACAAAAGAAACACAAGCGTATCCCACAATGTTGATTCAATCTCTAGTTAGCAGTTTATGTACCAAACTCTTTTACATCCCTGTATCCCAATCCAACCTTATCATGAGGACTCTGAGATACCTTGAAAAGGTGATCTAGAGGTCTCAGAGGATGAAGTAGACACCTTGTCTTCCCTATTGAGACCTCCATCTTCTTTAGCTCTAGAGTTAGAATCTCTTTCTCATCTGAAAGAGACTGGATTAGAGAACTGAGTTTGGTAACTTGATCTTGTAGCTGCTCCTTGTCACTTTAAGATCCCGACTCTTGTCATACAATTATATGATTTTGACTTTGTTGATTTCAAGTTTTTTTGCAACTTTCTTGAATCCTTCATAGAGTTAATTGTATGTAGACTGAAGATCCTCTTCTTCTGAATCACACTCAGAATCAAGCTGAGAACATGATATAGCCATGAAATCTCTTTCGAAGAAAAAGACTTGGCGAGATTCCAGTTTTTCCTGCAAAACTTACCCATATTCTCAACCATTAAGGTCAAGACATCAATAGATTCAATAGAACAAGTGAATTTGAAACTTAGAATATTAAAGCAATCTGAAGAGATATCACACTTAATAACATCTAAGCCATGATCTCTAACATGCTTATGATCCTTTTCAGCTTAACATATGATATCAGGTAAGACAACAAGATTTACAGTTACAGAAACATTATCAGAGACAACTATTTTATCAACACCATGCTTTACACTACATGAACCTTTAAGGTCTAGACATTTGTCAAAACAACTTCTCATTGACTTCCAGAAGAGAAGAATCTTTCCGTAAAGGGAAAGGAGTTTGTTCATACAATGATCTTCAGTCATGGACTTCATTGTGTGGATCTTTTTCCCCAGGTCTTTAAACCTTGAATGAGCAACCTGGGTCAAATACCGATTGATATTTCTACACAATGGTGCCCAACCACTAAAAGGGGGGTGAATAGTCTATTTAAAAACGACTTAACAAAGATCACCCCGAACTGATAAAACAGATACAAACACAGATATGCTTAGGATAAAAGATGCGGAATAAAGTGTTCAAACTAGGGGTGGGCAAAAAAACTGGAAACCGAAAAACCGAATCGAAAAATCCGGAAAAAAACTGGTCAAAACCGAACCGAAACCGAACTGAACTGGAGATGTTCAGTCCAGTTCTAGTTCTTATTCTTATTTTCGGTTAGAACTGAACCAACCCGTGAATCATTAACATAGTAACAAACCTGTGTTTTTTTAGGTTTTATCTTTTTGGAAGTAATAAAATTAGAACAGAGAAACTAGTTATTATCAATTTCCACTTGTTTTCTCTTCATAGCCGCCTCTTTACTCTCACTCTACTCTCACAAATCTCAGCTTCGTTAGTCTCAAGTTACTGATCTCATTTTGCAAGTGTCAGTGTAGCTCAACTGGTAAAACCATTGGTTGATAATGCCAGAGGTCTGGGGTTCAAATCCCACTAGCATTACCGAGTTTTTGATCTCATTAAAAACAGGCTTACCACAAGTTTTTTGCATGTTTCAGTTGACCTCTAGTAGTAAAACCTTGGGTGATGATACCAAAGGTTTGGGGTTCAAATCTTGCTAGCAATACGGAGTTACTAATCTCATTAAAAACAGACTTACCACAACATTTTTGCAAGTGTCAGTTGAGCTCAACAGGTAAAACCTTAGGGTGATGATACAAGAGGTCTGGGGTTCAAATCCCGCTAGCATTACGGAGTTACAGATCTAATTAAAAACATACTTACCATAAAATTTTGCAAGTGTCAGTAAAGCTCAACTTGTAAAACCTTTGGGTGATGATGCTAAATGTATGGTGTTCAAATCCCTCTAGCATTACTGAGTTACTGATCTCACTAAAAACAAGCTTACCACAACATTTTGCAAGTGTCCGTAAAGCTCAACTGTTAAAACCATTGGCTGATAATTACCGCTAGCATTATTGATCTCATTTAAAATAGGCTTACCACAACTTTTTTAAGTGTCAGTGTCGCTCAACTGTTAAAACCGTTGGGTGATGATACTAGAGGTTTGGGCTTCAAATCCCACTAGCATTATCGAGTTACAGATCTCATTAAAAGAAGGCATACCACAACATTTTGCAAGTGTCAGTAAAGCTCAACTGGTAATACCTCTGGGTGATGATTACCAAGGGTTTGGGTTTCAAATCCCGCAAGCATTATTGAGATACTAATCTCATTAAAGACAAGCTTACAACAACATTTTGCAAGTGTCGGTGGTGATGATACCCGAGTTTTGGGAACAAATCCCGCAAGCATTATCGAGTTACTAATCTCATTAAAAACAGGCTTACCACAACATTTTACAAGTTTCGGTAAAGCTCAACTAATAAAACCATTGCGTGACGATTACCAAAAATTTGGGGTTTAAATCCAACTAGCATTATCAAGTTACTGATCTCATTAAAAACTGGCTTACCATAACATTTTGCAAGTGTCAGTGTCGCTAAACTGTTAAAACCTTTGGGTGATAATTACCAAACTGGGGTTCAAATCTCGCTGGCATTACTGAGTTACTGGTCTCATTAAAAAGAAGCTTACCACAACGTTTTGCAAGTGTCAGTAAAGCTCAAATGGTAAAAGCTTTGGGTGATAATTACCAGAGGTTTGGGATTCAAATCCCGCTAGCATTATCGAGTCACTAATATCATTAAAAACAAGCTTACCACATCATTTTGCAAGTGTCACTGTCGCTCAATTGGTAAAACCTTTGGGTGATGATACCAAAGGTTTGGGCTTCAAATCCCACTAGCATTATCTAGTTACTGATCTCATTAAAAAAAGGCTTACCACCACATTTTGCAAGTGTCAGTAAAGCTCAACTAGTAATACCTTTAGGTGATGATTACCAGGGGTTTGGGGTTCGAATCCCGCAAGCATTATCGAGTTACTAGTCTCATTAGACAAGCTTACAACAACATTTTGCAAGTGTCAGTGGTGATGATACCCGAGGTTTGGGGTTCAAATCCCTCTAGCATTATCGAGTTACTGATCTTATTAAAAACAGGCTTGCCACAACATATTGCAAGTGTCTGTGTAGCTTAATTGGTAAAACCTTTCGGAGATGATTACCCGGGGTTTGGGGTTCAAATCCCGCTAGCATTATCAAGTTACTGATCTCATTAAAAACAGGCTTACCACAACATCTTGCAAGTGTCAGTGCAGCTCAACTTCTAAAACCTTTGGATGATAATTACCAGTGGTTTGGGGTTCAAATCCCGCTAGAATTATCGAGTTACTGATCACATTAAAAAAAAGCTTACCACAACATTTTGCAAGTTTCAGTGGTGATGATACTTGAGGTTTGTGGTTGACATCCAGCTAGCATTATCGAGTTTCCGAACTCATTAAAATGGGCTTAATGCAACATTTTGCAAGTGTAAGTGTAGCTCAACTGGTAAAACCTTTGGATGATAATGCCAGAGGTCTGGGGTTCAAATACCGCTAGCATTACCGAGTAGCTGATCTCATTAAAAACAGGCTTACCACAATTTTTTTGCAAGTTTCAGTTGAGCTCTACTAATAAAACCTTGGGTGATAATACTATAGGTTTGGGGTTAAAATCCTGCTAGCATTACGGAGTTACTGTTCTCATTAAAAATTGACTTACCACAACATTTTTTCAAGTGTCAGTGTATCTAAACTGGTAAAACCTTTGGGTGATGATTACCAGAGGCATGGGGTTCGAATCCCGCTAGCATTTTGCAACTGTCAGTAAAGCTCAACTGGTAAAAGCTTTGGGTGATGTTTACCTGAGGTTTGGGGTTCAAATCCCAATAGCATTTCCGAGTTACTGATCTTATTAAAAACAAGCTAACCCCAACATTTTGCAAGTTGCAGTAAAGCTCAACTGGTAAAACCTTTGAGTGATGATGCCAGATTTATGGTGGTCAAATCTCGCTAGCATTTTTGAGTTACTGATCTCACTAAAAACAAGCTTGCCACAACATTCTACAAGTTGCGGTAAAGCTCAACTAGTAAAACCATTGCGTGATGATTACCAAAGGTTTGGGATTTAAATCCCACTAGCATTATCAAGTTACTGATCTCATAAAGAACTAGCTTACCACAACATTTTGCTAGGGTCAGTGTCGCTCAACTGTTAAAACCTTTGGGTGATGATACCACAGGTTTGGGGTTCAAATCCCGTTGGCATTATTGAGTAACTGGTCTCATTAAAAACAAGTTTAACACAACGTTTTGCAAGTGTCAGTAAAGCTCAACTGGTAAAAGCTTTGGGTGATGATTACCAAAGGTTAGGGATTAAAATCCCGCTAGCATTATCAAGTCACTGATATCATTAAAAACAAGCGTACCACAACATTTTCCAAGTGTCTGCGGTGATGATACCAGAAGTTTGGGGTTTACATCCTTCTAGCATTATCGAGTTACTGATCTCATTAAAAACAGACTTACGAAAACATTTTACAAGTGTCAATGGTGCCCAATTGGGAAAACCTTAGGATGATAATGCCAGATGTCTAGGGTTCAAATCTTATAGAGTTACTGATCCCATTAAGAACAGGCTTAGCACAACAATTTGCAAGTGTCAGTGTAGCTCAACTGGTAAAACCTTTGGGAGATGATTACCAGAGGTCATGGGTACAAATCCGGCTAGCATTACCATGTTGCTGATACCATTAAAAACATGCTTACCAAAATTTTTTTGTAAGGTTCAGTTTAGCTCAACTAGAAAAACCTAGGGTGATGATACCAGAGGGTTGGGGCTCAAATCTTCCGAGCATTACGGAGTTATTGATCTTACTAAAAATAGACTTATCACAACATTTTTGCAATTGTCAGTTGAACTCAACTGGTGAAACCATTGGGTGATGATACCAGTGGTTTGGGGCTCAAATCCGGCTAGCATTACCGAGTTGCTGGTCTCATTAAAAACAAGTTTACCACAACATTTTGCAAGTGACAGTAAAGCTCAACTGGTAAAAGCTTTGGGTGATGATTACCTGAGCTTTGGGGTTCAAATCCCGCTAGCATTATCGAGTTACTGATCTCATTAAAAACAAGCTAATACCAACATTTTGCAAGTGTCAGTAAAGCTCAACTGGTAAAAGCTTTGGGTGACGTTTACCAGAGATTTGGGGTTCAAATCCCGCTCGCATTACCGAGTTACTGATTTCATTGAAAAAAAGCTTACCACAACATTTTGCAAGTTGCAGTAAAGCTAAACAGGTAAAACCTTTGGGTGATGATGCCAGGTGAATGGGGCTCAAATCCTGCTAGCATTACCGAGTTATTGATATCACTAAAAACAAACTTACTACAATATTTTGCAAGTGTCAGAAAAGTTCAACTCCTAAAACCATTGGGTGATGATAACCGGAAGTTTGGGGTTCAAATCCCGTTAGCATTATCAAGTTAGTGATCTCATTAAAAATAGGCTTACCACAACATTTTGCAAGTGTCAATGTCGCCCAACTGGCAAAACCTTTGGGTGATGATACAAGATGTTTGGGATTCAAATCCCGCTAGCATTATCGGGTTACTGATCTCATTAAAAACAGGCTTACTAAAACATTTTGCAAGTGTCAGTAAAGCTCTACTAGTAAAACCTCTGGGTGATGATTACCAGAGGTTTGTGGTTCAAATCTCGCTAGTATTATAGAGTTACTAATCCTATTAAGAACATGCTTACCACAACATTTTGCAAGTGTCTGTGTAGCTCAACTGGTAAAACCTTTGGGAGATGATTACCAGAGGTTTGGGGTTCAAATCCCGCTAGCATTATCGAGTTACTAATCTCTTTAAAAACAAGCTTACCACAACATTTTGCAACTGCCAGTGGTGATGATACCAAAGGTTTGGGGTTCAAATCCCGCTTGCAATATTGAGTCACTGATATCAAT
>JABWDY010032478.1:0-10739 GCA_013358455.1 Thalictrum thalictroides | reverse complement strand
GTCAAAACCCTAGTTGGTCCTATGACTTTGACCAACGACTCAATTAGGGTTTTGACTATAAAAGCAACATCTTAAGAGAGTTTTCTCTAAGGATTGTGATTTCATCAAGAGCTTTTCAAGAGGCCAAAAACCTATCTTTGTGAGAGTTCATAAAAGAGAGAAATCATCATCTTCCTTCCACTCAACTCTTCAAATCTTTTCAATCCATTCAAGAGAGAGTGAGTGTTTGTAAGAGGGTATAATTATAAACCCTAGAGTGCTTCTATCTTCATCTCTATCTACTCATCTAGTGAGTTCATTCAATAGAGATACAACCCTTTTCTACCAAAGGTTAATCCTTTGATGTGTTGAGTCTTTGAGAAGACAAGAAAGGTGAAACCCTTGAGAAGGAGTTCAATGTAAGGAGTTTTGTGACAAGCTTCTTCAAAACCCTAGTGGATTCTAGGTTAGAGATTTAGGGAAAATCTCTACAACTTTCAAGTTAGATTAAATCAACACTTATGGGAGAGGTGTAGAGTTGTTGGAGGTGTTCCAAAGCTTTGGATTTATCTTAACAGCAAGAAACAATTGAAGAGTGGACGTAGGCCATCTTGGGCCGAACCACTATACATCCTTGTGTTGTGGGTTTGCTTTCTTGCTTTTACTTTAGATCTATATGCTTGTTAGTTGTTGTTTAGATCAATCTCTACAACTTACATCTCTAGTTAGTAGTCCTTGAACCGGAAGGTGGGAGTGCCTCTTTCTCTACCCACCTCGAGAAGTTTTCGGCTACTCGTAAAAGTATTGGTGTTTATTAGTCTTAGGATTGTGGTTTTCACAAACCCATATCCATAAAGACAATAATCCAAGGACTAGAGTTAGTTGGTTGGGATTGAGTCTTTACTTCATACTTAGTTCATCTTTGCATCTTTACTTCTCTTCTCATATGTTCTAGCTTGTTAGTTGGTTGTGCTTGTTTGACTTGCTTAGTATAATCCTTAATTCCGCATCTTGTTTTACTAAGCATATCTGTTAGTTGTAGGTTGTTCTGAGGTAGTGACAGTTTCCTTTAGTGTTGTCACTTGGGGGTGAACTTTGTTAAGTAATTTTTAAATACCCTATTCACCCCCCCGCTAGTATATTGGACACCATTGTGTAAGGAATATCATAGTCTTCAACATTGCCTACAAGAAACCAACCTTGTGGGTGACTTGGATATGGGAGTACCAAATTAGAGACAAGGGGTTCTGGACCATGCCCATACCCAATGAATGTTCAAGGATTTTGAGGTCAATGTTAAAGCCAAGAGAACCAACCAGACAGAACATGAGATACCTAGTTGCTAATGTTCAAAACATAAACATTTGGGAAGATCCATGGAGTCCACTAGGACCACTGAAATTGAACTCTGACATCTCTAATTACTGGGGGAGCTCTTGTGCCAAGGAATGTTACACTTAACACCATAATTTGCGACAAATCTCTGCAAGGCCAGCTTCTCACAGAATTGCCCAATGCTATAGTAGAATCACTGCAAGAGGTAACCATTCTACTTCAATTAGATAGTGACAAAATTATTTGGACACCTAACCCTGCAGGTACCTTTAAAACAAGCACATCTTATGAAGCAATGAAGCAAAACCAAGCCAAAGTTGATTGGCATTAATTGGTATGGAACAAGAAAGTCATCCCCAAACATAGGATCGGATCACCTCATGGATGCTGCCATCAGGAGCCTTAATTACACAAGATAGGTTGATCAACAAAGGCATTTTGACAAGCTCTCTGTGCATATTGTGCAATGCTAACAAAGAAAACAATAGACATATCTTATTCCAGTTTGCATAAGTGCTATGGAAGGGAATTAAAACCTTTCTAGGGATGAGTAGCAGAAGTGCACAAGAGGAATGGGTTGATATCTTCAAAAGAAGCAGGATCAAGGGCATGAAGGGAGATGTTTTCAATATATTTACATGTGCTGCAGTGTATTTCATATGTAGGGAAAGAAACCAAAGAAGATTTGCAGGCAAAACTATTACAGCTAAGGCATTTAGAGACAGGTGCATCCTAGAGATGAAGACATACACAGAGTAAGCTACATGTGGTGGAAGACACTATTAGGAACAGAGTTTTAGCACATAGAATGGGTATATCAGTGCAATTTAAGAAGAAGGAAAAGAGATTTTGCAAATGGGAACCTCCACCAGAAGGAACTTTCATGCTTAATTCAGATGGAGATGTTAATGACAAAGGAGCTGGAAATGGAGGCCTTGTGAGGGACCACAATGGAGAAGTAATGGTAGCTTATGCTGGAAGGACAACATCCAAAGAAGTAATCCAATTGGAGATTATTGATGTCCTTGAAAGAATAAAAATAGCTAGCAGATCGAACGGGACTTAAAACAATCCATGTATGTTCAGACAGCATGTGGACTATTAAAATCCCTATGAACATCACTCATGAACCATGGTATTGCTTAGGGCCCATTGCCACCATCTTTGAGACGACAAGAGGATTTGAAGAAGTCAGGTATGAGCATGTATTGAGGGAGAGTAACCAATGTGCTGACTACCTAGCAGGTTTAGGTTGCTCATTGAATGAAGTTAACAATATTTGCTTTATTCCACCTTTGGACAAATTTTTGTATAAGCATGTCAGCGATGATATGTTAGGAACCATTTATGAAAGATTGTAACAGTTTTTATATGAATACAGGTGGGGTCTGCCTAACCCCAGCTTAATTGGCCAAAAAAAATAAAAAATTAATGCGGGTATGAAATTTCATCAGAGGTCTGTTTGAAAACTTCAAGGTTTGTCATTAGCAAATTCTTGATTTTAGCAAACCTGTAAATAAATAGGGTACTAGCAAAACTGAAAAGTGGGTAAATGTGCATGCTAGCATTTGATTATTAGTTTGGCAAATCTACACCAAACAATTTTGCCACCATTTGCCGGTATTTGATTGCAATTTCAGGGAAAAAATAAACAGACCCCTGAGTCTGATGACTGGGTTTCGTTTGTGTGTATGCAGAGGGGTGGCCCATTAGATTTTTAGCCTTGCTGTAACAGAGTTATTTTTCTAAGAAAAAATTATACGTAATTTGTAGGTAAATAGTACTCTTAGAAAGTAAAAACATGTTTGAATTCCATTGATTTGATAACGAATTTGAACTGATCGGAGTATACAACACAAAATGTAACTAGCATTGAGTCGAACTAAACATAATATTTCCTTAGGTTCCAAATATTCCATAGTTAGACTACTGGGGTTCCCGTCATTGTTGTTAGATGATAAGCGTCGTTTGGTCCTAGGTGCTCTACAAAATATAGGCCTTCCCAAGCTGGTGTCAGTTTTGTTGGAGATGGGTATTATCGGCGGAGTACCAGGTCTCTAGGTTGTAGCTTTCTGGGCTTGACTTTCTTTCGGTATTGAGCTTGAATCTCACGGTGGTATCGGTCTAGCCGTAGTCTAGCATTTTCTCTGGTCTCTTCTGCAAGAATGAGCTCTCATTTGATTATCTCCCCGTTGATATCGATGTCGACCACATATATTCTTGTTGTGGGTTCGACCATCTTGGGTGGGATCACTGCTTCCATACCGTAGGTAAGCGAGAATGTGGTCGCCCCAGTGGATCGGCGTGGTGAAGTTGTGATGCCCAGAGTACTTCGAGCAACTGCTCTGTCCATTTGGTATCGTTGTCTTCCAACTTTTTCATGATGTTTTCAAGGATAGCTTTGTTGGAAGCTTTATCCTGACTGGGGTAGTTCGGAGCAGAGAAATGTTGTCAGATTCCATACCCTTTGAGGTAATCTTGGACTTTGGCACCTCGGAACTGTGCACCGTTGTCAGTAACGATTGTTTTTGGTTTACCGAAGCGAGATATAATGTACTCCCAGATGAAATCAATGACTTTTTATTCTTTGACTTTCTGCAGTAGGATGGCCTTTATCCACTTTATAAACTAATCTATTGCTACCAATGGAAAAACTTTACTCCGCCCTGACTTGGGGAGTTTGCCTATGATGTCGATGGCCCATATTGCAAAAGGCTAGGGGTTGCTTACTTGCTTACATAGTGGAGCTCTTCTGTAGGGGCAAGGATGAGCCAAGCGTGGAGTTGGTTTCCAGATCATTTTTTTGCAAAGTCTAAACAGTCCGCAAGCATTTTAAACCAGTAAAACCCATGTATGATGAGTCGTCGAGCCATTGCTCATCCTGGGGCATAATTTCCGTATGTGCCGCTCTGAGCTTTGGCAATGACGATGTCAACCTTGTCATGGTGAGCACATTTCAAGTAGGGTCCTCTCATTGTCTTTCTATAGAGGCTACCATGTACTTAGGCGTATTGCTTTGCCTTTTCAATGATACCTCGTGTCGTTGATTTCTCATTGGGGAGTTGATTGTTTTGGAGGTATTGAACTAGTGGGTCCATCCAACACACCCCCAGTTGCACTGTTGCTATTACTGTTTTTGCTTAAAAGAATGTCTGCTCTTTCCTGTGAAGCTTGATGGTGCGGGTATCTTCTTTATCCATTGTTGTTGCTAGGTAAGCTAGCGCATCAGCATGGCGGTTTTCACCACTTGGTAAGTAAATGATTTGGAGTTATTGAGCTTTGCAGCCATCTAACGGAGCAATTGTAAGTAAGCTGCCTTATTGCCAATGATTGTTCAATATCATCCCTTGTATTGCTCAGAAACCAGCTTCGAATATGTGAACACCGTTATGTCCTTAATGTTGAGTGTTTCTGCAAGTTTAGGACCCGATAAAACTGCTTCATATTTTGCTTCATTATTGGTAAGTGGGAAACCTAGCTTTTCTGCGAGCTTAATTCTATTGTTGTCTGGTGTGATTAAGACAACTCCAATTGATGATCCGTCGGAGCTTACAAATCCATCTAAGAAAAGTCTCCACCCTTTGGTTTTTTGTCAGCTTGGTTGTTCGAGCTGTTTTGTACTGAGCTCGTAGTCAACTGTCGTATCTGGGGACCATGAGTTGTCTTCCATGGGAAAATCACCCGAGAATTCGGCGTAGACTTGTGATTTTTCTGTTCTTCGTTGTTTGAACTGTATGCCAAACATTCCTAGGGCCAATGCCCATTTCTCCATTAGCCCAGACTTTTCGATTTGGGTTATGGCCTACTTAAGTGGGAGATTGGTTACCACATTGATGGTGTAGGCCTTGAAGTACGGTCTCAAGCGTTGTGCAACAAACATTAATGCCAAGCCAAGATTCTCGATCCGAGTTTACTTAGACTTTAGATCTGTTAGTTTCTTCCTTAGGAAATACATGGTGATTCTGGCTTTAGTCTCTTCGGGTGAGGAAGACTTTGACGGAAGTTTTTGATACTGCTAGATAGAGGTAAAGATGCTCTCTTCAGAATCGGGTGTTGAGCCAAGTGGGTTTAGAGGGTGTTCAAAGCTTGCTCGCACTTGGCGGTCAATTCAAAAGAACAATTTTTTCTGAGCAATTGGAGAATTGGTTGGTATTTATCCGTGATTCTGGAAATGAACATGCCCAACGCTGTGACGGCATATCAACTAACGTACGGATCTGTTGTTCATTTACTTCAATACCTCTCTTGGTGACAATGTAGTCAAGAAATTATCCTGAAGTGACGTTGAACGTACACTTTTCTGGATTTAATTTTATTCAGAATTCCCTAAATATAGCAAAAGTTTGTGTTAGGTCTGTGAGTTGATTGGAGTCCTTCGTTGACTTGACTAGCATGTTGTCAATGTATACTTCTATGAGTTTTTTTTAGGAGATCATGGAACATGAACTCTACCAGCCGTTGGTACGTGGCTCCGACGTTTTTCAGACCAAACGACATCAATCTATAGCAGAAAATTTTGTTATCGACATAAAAATCCGTCTTAGCTTTATCTGGCTTTTGGTGGGGAATTTGATTGTAGTCGGAGTAGCCAACCATAAAGGACAAAAGCTCGAAACCGACTGTTCAGTCAACTAGCTCATCAACGTTTGGCATGACGTACATGTCTTTTGGGCAGGTAGTGTTGAGATTTGAAAAAATTGTCCGCTTGGTTTGGTGGGATATTGTCGGCTTGGTATGTGTCGATCTGCTGTTGCATCTGCTGGAATCAGTGGTGTCATGCTCCTGCGCATTAGCCAAGGCTTGTTTTAGAGCTTGGACATTGGCAATTTCAAGCAAGAGGTCTTGGTCTTGTTCACGGAGTAATATCTGAGCTTGGATTGTTGTGTTGTTTTCTTAGAGTTGTTGGTTCTGCTGCTCCAGCTGAGCCAACCTATTTTGTAGGGTTTCAAAGTCTGACCGCTATTAAGCACGGGTGGTTGTACTTTTGACCATGTTGACCGGGAATGTTGTTGTACGTCTGGTAACGGTTCAAGGAACCTTCTAACGACAATTTATATGTCATTTTTAGTTGGCTCCTTCCTTGGAATGTGAGCTGACCTGCAAAAAGTAAACAAAGGGCGCCGGTGGGTTGGCCGACAATAGCGGGACAGGACAACGTACCTGGGATCTTGTGCTCATTCCTATTTATAGGAGTACATACATAGTACATTTCTGGCCATTGGATGGAGATCCTAATTTGTCAGTGTCCAAGGTTACATGTGGAACCTTGAGGTCTATCCATTCCTGCACTTGTTTGATTGTGGACAAACAAGTAAAGTGCAAGTGGATGTGCGAGAGGTTATGTTCTCCGTGTATTTTGTCTTATCTGTGATCAAGTGCTCTCGGGTTCAACGTTAGTGATTGTTTTTGAACTTGCACCTTTTGACACGTAATTGAGCCGTATGTGGTACTTATAGAGTTCAAGAAAAAATAGTTTTTATAAACCAATTGGATTCTTGTTTATGGAATAATAGATCCTATCTCTCACTCAAACAATATAAGTTAAACCAAGAATTGGAAGCAAAGTATCAACATTTAAGTTACGAAATAGCCCATGTGTACTTTTGTTTAGTCATACCATTTGTAGGACTTGCCAATACAGAAATTGGATCCAAGGACCAGGGGTCTATGTTATTGTAGGATTTATACTTTAACAAATTTTCTTCAGGCCAAGTTTGTAGGTATGAAATTTCATTAAAGGCCTGTTTGAAAACTTCACGGTTTGTCATTGGCAAATTCCTGATTTTAGCAAATCCGTAAATAGAGAGGGTAGTAGCAAAGCTGAAAGGTGTGTAAATATGTTTTCTTACATTTTATTATTAGTTTGGTAAATCTACACCAAACATTTTTTTACCATTTGCCAGTATTTGATTGCAATTTAAGGGAAAAAATAAACCGACCACATTTATATACTGAAATGCAAAATTGGCCAGTGATAAGCGCTCAAAAGTGTAAATATATCCCTCTAACTCACGTATATTTGTCCCAAGTTATGATATAAAGTGATATGATATACTTGGTGTTGTTAGAACTACATGTTTGTAGACGCGTTTCTCCCGTAAAAACAGTTTTAAGTAGCCAACTTGACGCAATTAAACGAAAGGGTTAGAGAGCTCGGATTTTGTAGCACAAATAGGAATTGGAAAGCACTCACTTTCTACTTCAAGAATATCAAGATATATCGTAGAAACCAGTTATGGAACTAGGTCAAAAAGGCTCGTCAAAACCTGTCAGACCCAGTTTTTATTGGTTGTTTTTTGGCCTCTTGGGCTTCTTGGAATTCGTGTTTCTAGAAGAAATTTGGACCTAAGATTTTGACTAAGTCTTCCACGTTGTTTAACTAAGATCTCCACCAAATTTCACCTCTAGAAGCTCCCTATAAGTTATTTAACAAATTACAAACTCTTTTCTAGCAATTTTCACGGTGTTTTAGGGTTAGAAGGACTCCTCCCTATATAAGGAGAGAAGAGCCACGAAATTCATTATGCTTTGATCTTAAATTGAAGTATCATATTAGGTTTTAATTTATTTTATGTTGAAGAAGAAGTTCTATTGATTATAATACAAGTCTATTTACTTTTCAAGTTCTTTACTTTTCAATCGTATCTTTACTTTTCATGCAATTTAGTATTCCGTCTTTGAATTCTTATCTTTTAATTATGTCTTTTACTTCTACAACCATTATCAACATCACCACAATCATCATGAGCTAATCGATTCATGGGGATTTACAACTGGATTAGGTAAGTAGAAGAATTTACTACAAGTGTTACATGTTGTCCATGCTAGAAAGGTAATTATTTTATGATTGATCACGTAGAATAATTTTTACACTTTGTTCTTCATAATAAATAAAGCGAGATCTTTTTGCATGTGTAGAGACTTTCGAGCCTCATACGCCCGTTAACATATTTTTGCATCGAGAGAGAGAAAATAGTTAACAATTAGTATAAAGAGTTGTAATTCACTACTTGCATGACGGCATCGAGATGAGAGGTACTAGGTCTTCAATACTTCTTGAGGTCGAGTTCCTGGGTCGAGAGCAAGGGAACTCAATATCAATTATTGATTTGTCTATGAGTTATAGTTGGATGCTTGGGAAACAAGCATGAGTAGTTAATTTGGATATTTGCCTTTGAAACGAAGTAATACCCCGCTTTTCTTTCTATATTCACAACCTTTATTTTATATTGCTTTCTTTACTTTACTTTCATTTACATTATCTTAGTCATAATTATTTTTAAACAATCAAACTCCGACAATTCATCAATCCCTTCATAAACAACATCATCCTTCATCGTTGTTTCCTGTTTGTAGTTAAGTATCCAATTCTTGGGTGAGTGGATTCGATACCCAGATACT
The DNA here is from genome assembly GCA_013358455.1 of Thalictrum thalictroides. Lineage (NCBI taxonomy): Eukaryota > Viridiplantae > Streptophyta > Magnoliopsida > Ranunculales > Ranunculaceae > Thalictrum > Thalictrum thalictroides. Next base: position 2,024 of record JABWDY010032478.1, on the reverse strand, counting down.
TGCCTCTACACTAATTTTAGGATTAGTTTAATGGTTAGAATCATAAAGGGAAATTATTTGAGTAGTGCCGGTAGAATTAACCTGTTTTTGCAGCTTGGTTTACTAGCAGTACTGATTTGACGGTAATAACAAAAAATCGTCAAAAATCAAATTGGCGTCGTTGCCGCTCTAAGAAGATCCAAGTTACTTACAGACGAGAATCACCACATTCAATACCGCACAAAACCACCCGCCCTTGAAAAATCAAAATTTTTTTTTTTGCAAAAACCGAATTCTGACAAGTTGTTTCTGGTCAACTCGCCCGGGGCGACCTGCCTTCTATAGTAAACTCGCCTGAGGCGACCGGGACAGAAACATCAAATTTTTTTCAGATTTCCAAAAAATTTCAAAATTGCAGAATTTTAGTTTTTTGGGCCAAGGTATGTATATCAATCACTTTTAAGGTATTTACATTCTGTATTTTGCCATTTTGAATATTATTTGCCCGTTGCGCGCATTCGAGGGAAAAAGGTACGTGTACTCTCAACACCTCGAATTTCACGTAAGAGGTTTAATTTTCAATATTAGAAGTGTGAATTGTTTGCTTTGTGTCCTTTGATAACTTTTTATAATAAGTTGATAAAAGGTACACACCAAAAGACTCGATATCAACACATTAGTTTATGCTTTTACGTTCTGGTATTAGGTATAATCCTTTAGTTATTAATAAGTTAGAAGTTAGCCCGATCGATTTTAATCTTGATAATAGTCCTCTAGGATTAGCAAATAGTGCTTTTCAATTAGATTCTGATAGTGGCAACTCGATCCCTCCTGTTGAAATGGCCAACCCTGAAAGGCCACTTCGTGATCTTTTTGCTCCCTTATCTACCGAACATCCTAATTGCATCGTTTTGCCTGCACTCGAAGATAGAGCTGATTTCAAACTTCACTATGGCAACATGTTTTCCTCGGTATGAGCGAGAAGACCCTTATACCCATTTACATCAATTCGTCAAAATATGCTCAACTATTAACGAAACAAGACTAGGCGTTGATGGTATTCGTTTAAGGTTATTCCCGTTCTCTCTAAATGACAAAACATCTCAATGGTTACATTCTTTAGCCAGAAACTCTATCCGCACTTGGGATCAATTGAACACAAAATTCTTTACTAAATTCTATCCCATGTCACGAACAATAGAGTTAAGAAATAAAATTCAAATTTTTAGATGAAAACATACGGAATAATTGTTTGAAGCTTGGGAAAGATTTGGGGAGTTACAAATACAAGGTCCACATCACCAAATTCCTATAGAAACGTTAGTTCAATGATTTTACAATGGTCTAAACCCTACGACTCGTGCTTTAGTAAAATCTATGAATGAGGGTCAATTCCTTAGTAAAACCGCAACACAAGCTAATGAATTCTTTATAAAGAAATCACCTCAATATTAGGGAAACTCAGCTAATCCTATCCCTGGAGTCTATGAAGTTAACCCTACGGCTAAGATAGAACAAGATGGAGAAGTAAAAACTTTAATTCAAAATCTAGCTAAGGAAGTCGAAGCTCTCTCCTTACAATGTAACCAACCCAACACCGTCATGAACGTTAATGAAATATGTCAAGTTTGTAATGGAAACGATCATAATGAAGATAATGTCCCACACATTCCTTACGAACAAGAACAAGTTAACGGTATTTGGGATAATAGAAACAATGCTCCACCTCAAGGTAACTCATACAATCCAACATGGGCTAACCATCCGAACTTTCGATGGGGAAAACAAAACAACGCTAGCCCTTTTAATCAAAACCCACGAAACTTTCAAGGAAATAACATGAATTGAAACCCTAATGGATATATGAGGCAAAACAATAACATTCAAAGTTATGGAAATAACAATCAAGTTAATCAACCTCCGGTTCAAAATCTAGAAAAAGCCGAGCAACCTAAAACCAATTATGAAGCACTTTTAATGAAGATACTTGAATAAAAAACAAATCAAAATAAAATCATTGAAAGACTTGAAAATAAAGTTACTAA
>JABWDY010032474.1:0-18503 GCA_013358455.1 Thalictrum thalictroides | reverse complement strand
ACCTCTTTCTGATCTGACTGTACACTTCTTGAATACTGTCAAACGAGCTCCTTGCCAGATGAACGACAACTTCTGGAGAAATATAAGAGTGATGGATTGTCTGAATAGTAAACATCAGTATAAGATAACAGTGGCCGATGTCTTGGGCCATTTCAATGTGAAGAAATCTGCCAAACCTGGCTTACTTGGCTATAATATGCAAGTGAGGCCAAGTCGGTGTCCCTTGATTCATGGTCCTTCCAGCGAACATTGGTGGGAAGACCCTTTGTTGGTAACTGGTCAAGTGAGCAGGAGCTATTTCGATACCGAGCTCACTTATTTCGACCTCACAAAGGTCGCCCATATGGGGGCTATTTTCAATTATATTTGTGTATACATTTGGTCTACAATTGTTAATAGGCCTATTTTGCTACTAATTATCTTTGTGGTGCAGTTCCATCTCTTTCAATGTGTGGGTTACTTGAATATGGCCTCACTTTCTATAAGATATATTGGCACACCAAGGCAATTCATAAGGCATTGTGGAGGCAAATCATAAGACCTCATCTCTTTCTACAAGCTACATGGAAAATTTTGTTTATTGAGGCAGTTCGTAAGTCCTCGTCTTCTATCATATTATGGAGGCAAATCGTAAGACCTCGTCATTTTTTGGAAGATCTTGAATTTTTAAGGCAATTCGTAAGACCTTACCCATTGTATTAAGGCAAATCATAAGACATCTAATCTACTTATATGAGGCAGTTCGTAAGACCTCGAGTTCAAGAGCAATTGGGATATTTTGGTTTATCAAAGACCTCCAAGACCTCTTTAGTTTTCAGGTCGTTCAGAGACCTCTTCAACATTCAGGTCGTTCAGAGACCTCTTCATCATTCAGGTCGTTCAGAGACCTCTACAGGTCAGGTCTTGTAACGACTAGCTCAGGTCTTGGACCAGCTCTCTCATGACCAGATCAGGTCAGGTCTTGTAACGACTAGATCAGATCAGGTCTTGCAGTGACCAGCTCAGGTCAGGTCTTCTTGCAACCAGCTCTCTCATGTTCAGCTCAGGTCTTGTAAAGATCAGCTCAGGTCAGGTCTTGTAACGACCAGATCAGGTCAGGTATTCTTGCGACCAGCTCTCTCATGTTCAGCTCAGGTCTTGAAAAGATCAGCTCAGGACATGTCTTGTAACGACCAGATCAGGTCAGGTCTTCTTGCGACCAGCTTTCTCATGTTCAGGTCAGGTCTTGTAATGACCTGCTCAGGTCTCTAAGCTAGCGAGCTTAGGTCTACCAGAGACCTCTCCACCACTCAGGTCTTGTCGTGACCTAACTTTTCTAGTCTTTCAATGACCTCTATAATAGTTAAACCATACAGGGGGCTATTCTCACTTTTCACAATATTTTATGTTTTTAGCTCACCTTGCTATTAATATTCTTTTTTGGCATAGCTCTCTATGTGCAGGTCACTCGAACAAGACCTCACTCTCAATGAGCTACCTTTGGACATATGTTGCACTGGTGTAGCTCTCCCCAACCCACGAGCTATACTTGCACATATGTGCCTTGCTTTCATATAAGGCCACCTTCAAGTTCTAGTGCGTTGATTGACCTTAAATACAATTCTCTCGCTACATGCCTGGTCGCACATTACATCATTCCCACAATGCCGACCCACAAGGGCTATGCACATTCCCACACGTCACTGTCTGGTCCAACGCATTCACTCTCTCGCAATGCGGACCCAGTGTACGCTTTGGGCTCGCACAATCAACCGAGCTCTTGTATAATTTGAGAATTGTCACTCAGGTCAATCTTCACTACGAATTGGGCACCAAATGGCACCAATCAACTATCACAAGGCTTGGTCAACTATAATGCTCTTTCTCTAACGAGCTCAATTTTGCTTTGCATTTTACTCTATCTCAAATGCATTTGCCTGGAAACACTCAGGTCGAATCCTTACTTCGACCTATGCTTACCATAACTTACACATGGTATTTGCATAATTTGTTAAGGTATAACTCTATTCCATAACTTAACTTGGTTTTAAGTCCACTCAACACAACGACTTAAAACGAGCTCAAATTATCCTTGCATATTACTCTCTCCCACTATGCACGGCCTGGAGCCATATCAGATCAAGACCTCCTTCACAACTGAGCAGAGGATCTTTTGTTACAAAGTTATGCCATTCGGTATGAAGAACACAGGTGCGATCTATCAACGATTGGTCACAAAAATGTTCGACGACCTCCTAGTTCGAACAATGGAAGTATATTTCAATGATATGCTAGTCAAAAACACCATTGAACAGAGCCACTTACAGAATCTTGATAGAGCATTCAATTGACTTCGAGCTCACAGAATGAAGCTCAATCCAGAAAAGTGGATGTTCGAAGTCAGCTCGGGAAAATTCCTTGGTTACCTGGTCACTAGAAGAGGGATCGAAGTTAATCCCGATCAGATCAGAGCCTTCGTTCAGATGCCGAGTCCGACCACCAAGAAGCAGATCCAGAAGCTCAACGGCATGGTATCGGCTCTCAATAGATTTATTTCTAGAGCATCAGATAAGTGTCGACCGATGCTTCAACTTCTAAAAAAAGGTGCAAGTTACGAATGGACCACAGAGTGTGAGAAAGCTTTTCAAGATCTCAAGACCTATCTCTCTATTCCTCCAGTTCTAACTCGACCTAATGATGGCGACATTCTTGGCATCTACCTGGCAACTTCCAACTTCGCTATCAGTGATGTTCTATTTAAGGAGGAACACAAGGTCGAGCGACCTATCTATTTTACAAGCAAATTATTACAACTTAACTGCTCGATCAGACACTTGCATCTACAACTTAGAAAATATTTGGGGGCTCGACCAGACCAGAGCACCCCTAGCTACTACCTACTCGATCTACATTCAATCAGATCTTCACTTGGGGGTTTCCGCGCTCCAGCAGCTCGATCTCATCCGACCTGCAAAACATTCACGGGCAGAGTACAACAAAATAGGTATTCTACGCTACAAAACGGAAAACAGGGCATACTACCATTTAAAATGTTTCAGATCGCCTACTTGCGGCCGTCTATCTCGTCAACATAAATTCAGCTTTCTGGACGAACCACTAGGCTAACCTGGAAACTAGATCGATCAGAGACCGTTACAATCCCAACAACAGTTTCAAGCAGATCTTTAGGAGGTCGCAACCAAACTCCCGAAGAAGATCGAGACCTCAACATCTTCAGGGCCGATCAGAGCGTCCTTTGGCGTCCCAGCATTCAGCTCATCCACCATAGGCGTTCCCTCTTCTTCCGGCGCCCCAATTACCAGTAGCTCATCCCACTTTGCATCAACGGCCACGATTGTAAGCAATTATAACGACAGACAGTTATTCTCCACTACTGTGTCTGTTCGTTCCCCACCGTTAGATCTGGACACGCGTTCACAGAAGATGATTTCAACAAACGTGTTGCAGTTATTTTGTCTGACGGCTCAACTGCTCGAGGCTAGACAATTCCACTTCCCACTACTGGCCATCATTGCAACTACCATGTGTACAAACACGACCTCAATGCTTTGCAGATGCTTGATTTATCTTCTTTTCAGCTTGATATTTCACTCGACCTAAAAAGAGGGGGTTTATGTAGTGGTACTACATTCAACTACCAATCAAAAGGCAACACGTGGCATCATAACCGACCTGAAGAAGCTCAACCGAGCTGACCTGATTTAACTCCATCGATCTACGTTATCCGATCTATCAGCTCGGCCAGTACTAATATAGAAACGTATCACAATTAGATACTGAAGATATCCGAAGATCATACGTATTATTTGTTACCTTCTACAACACAATCACTTAATGATTTGATTGCCTAATCAAATCATGTCGGTTATCTTGCGTATCAAGGAAGATCTCTTGATCACCGCCTCATCATCTTCTATAAAACCTAAGAACTACGGTGGCTTGATCTCTAAGTTCAACATCCCCGAACTGGAGTACGTAGGCAACTTCGACCTCAACTGAAGTGCAGCCCTTTCCATTATCAAATCCCCCTTTTTGGTCCTCATTATCAATCCGACCTAAAGTAGTGTGTTAGTCTAAAATTAGGTTAATACGGTAGGTAAGATTACTGATTCTCCTGGTTCGTCACAAAGTTTGATGCCTCCTAGTTGTGTTCCGAAATATGCACCCAGTGGTAAGAAGCGGACTCATTCTGGTTCTGTTAAAGCGTCTCCTGTTCCCAAGCTTGTCTCAACTCCTCCTCCGAAGCCAATTCAAGTTTCTGAACCCCGACCTGTTGTGAGAAAGACCTATGCTCGAGGTGGTAAGGGAAAAGAGGTCGGAAAAACTTTCTGAGCTGGTCCATTTGTTTATGTTGGACCCCGCCAGGAGCAGGTCGAAGTCCTGATCAGCGACAGTGCCCTGACTAATCCATTTGTTTCTCGAGCTATCAATGAAGGCATTGTTTTGAAGGCTGATGCTTCGATTGTCGAGTCGATGGAGTTGTCTGAAGTTTGCTCCCATATTAATTCCTGCATTTCTATGGTAATTAAAATCATTGGCTTATTTTTCCTTCCACTTGTAAATACTAACACATTTACTCTTGTTGGCGCAGTTGAATGCGAAGTTCCAGGGTTTGAGGCTGGTGGCTGAAGTGGTGCTGCTGCCGATCTTGAGGCAAGACAGTTGAAAGAGCAGTTGGAGATATTCAAGAACCGAGCTGCTATAGCCGAACTAGGAGTGCAGGAAAAAGAACAGGAGGTTGGTGCAAGGGAAGCGGACGTTGCATACTGGAGAGATCGGTTTGAGAAGGAACACGCCAGATTAATGGATAATCATTCGGCCTGGGAGTTCTATTCGGAATCTCTGAAGGCTCAGCTCGCAGAATTGGGGTCGCCCATGGAAGAGGAGACTCTGGTGGTGGATGAACAGAATATTCCACAGGACACCTCTGTGGGCCCTGAAACCGAGCTGGGCAAGGATGGCGGCCGGGCTGAATGATATCTTTTCGTTTCCTGACTCTGAGTGACTGCGAGGCTTTAATATTTTTTCTCTTAAAACATGGTTTGTTGTTGGTATGGCCGTGGTGTCAGGAAAACATTAGTCTTTGATCCGCTAGGATCATTGGCGACTTTGGTGATGGAGCTCGTATGAGCATAAACTTTAGTGATCAATCTTCCTTGGGAGGTTGATTGCAATCAGGTTCTTTCAGCTCGTGTGAGCTAAACAATAGTGATCGATCTTCTTTGGGAGATCGATTGTGACCTTTTAATTTCAGCTCGTATGAGCATAAACATTAGTGACCGATCTGTTTCGGGAGATCGGTTGCGATCTTTTAATTTCTGCATTTAACTTTTGAATTTGGTGGAAAAGTTGTAACAGCCTCTGGTCGGTCTAGTTTCCAGGTTAGCCTGGTGGATCGTCCAGAAGGTTGAATTTTATTTTGACGAGATGGACAGCCGCAAGTAGGCTATCTGAAACTTTTGGAATTATAGTATGCCTTATTTGCAATCTGGATGTGTAGCGTAGAATACCTGCTGTGTTGTATTCTGTTCGTGAATGTTTTGCAGGTCGGATCTATTCGAGCTACTGGAACGCGGAAGTCCCCAAGCGAAGATCGAGCTGCTGGAGAGCGGAAGCCCCCAAGTAGAGATCTGCATAGTATAGATCAAGTAGACAATAACTAGGGGTGCTCGGATTTAGTCGAGCCCCCAAATGTAAAAATTTTCTAAGTGTTTAGAAAAAAAAAATGTATACACCCTTTATCAATAAAAGTAAGAATTTCCTTTTATGATTTGAGTATTTATGAAATTCTACTAAGTATAGTGATTTCGAGCTGTGATGGATAGTTCGAAATGAATGGATAACTTAGCAAATTTCATGCAAATTTGTAGAATCGAGCTGTTGTCGATCTAAACATAACCAGGCAATGCATAAGAGATAGGGGATATGCAAGGCAAATTGAGCTCGTTTTAAGTCGTTCGGATTAGTGGACTTAAAACCAAGTTAAGTTATAAGATAGAGTTATAACTTAACAAAATATGCTAATACCATGTGTAAGATATAATAAGCATAGGTCGAAGTAAGGATTCGACCTGAGTGTATCCAGGCGAATGCATTGAGATAGAGTAAAATGCAAAGCAAATTTGAGCTCGGAAAAAATGATTCTATTGATAGAATTTTTTCAAATGGAATGAATTCCAGGGATTCTGTACATCAACTCCTTCTTGTGTTTGGAGTCTATAAGCTCCATTGTTTAGAACACTTTTGATGATGTAAGGACCTTCCCAGTTCGCATTGAACTTTCCAATCTTCTCGATCTTTCTGTTCGGGAACATTCTTCTCGGAACCATTTCACCAGGCTGAAAGGTTCGAGGTCGAACTCCTTTGTTATAGGCTCGTTTCAGTCTTTGCTGATACTGCTCGAGTTTTTTAGCAGCATGGTATCGCCTTTCCTCGAGTAAATCAACTCCAAACGACCAGATCTGATTGTTTAGTTCGGTATCAACCAGGAGTGATTGACTAGAACCGTATGTCAGTTCGGTTGGTATAACTGCTTCAACTCCAAAGCATAAGAAAAAAGGAGACATGCCTATGGACGATCTAAGAGTAGTACGATAAGCCCAAAGAACATTCTCTAACTCATTAGGCCAATTCTCAGCGTGAGCTTCTAGTTTCTTCTTCAGAATCTCTAAGATTTGTCTGTTTGCCGTTTCGGCCTGACCATTGCTTTGCGGGTAGCGAGGAGCTGATCTGGCGTGCTCGATTTTCCACAAGTCGTAGAATGCCTTGATTGTCTTCCCAACGAACTGTGTGCCGTTGTCGGTAACCAATCTTTTTGGGAGACCAAACCTTGTGATAATGTTTTCCCATATGAACTTTTTAACATCCTCTTGTTTAATGTTAGAGAGAGAAACAGCTTCAATCCACTTAGTAAAGTAATCACATGCTACCAGCACGTATTTGAGTCCAGAACGACCCTGTTCGACCAGAGGACCGACGATGTCCAGCCCCCACATGTGAAAAGCCCATGGTGCTGTGACATTGATCAGGTCGTTGGGATGCTGATGAGTGTTGGGAGCGAACCTTTGACAGTCTAGACATTTAAGAACATATCTCTTGGCATCTTCCTTCATCCTTGGCCAGAAATAACCTTGGTTGATGGCTTTGTGAGCCAAATTTCGACCTCCAGAATGGTTACCACATTCTCCTTCATGAATTTCTTGGAGGATGTGTTCTCCTTGAGCTGGAGTGAGACAACGAAGAAGTATTCCAGTCGCAGATCTTCTGAACAACTTTCCTTCGAGTATTGTGTACATGGTAACAGTGTGCATGAGTTGATTTGCAGCTTTTTTATCATCTGGAATGGTTCCATTGTTGAGATAAGAATAGATCGGTTGCATCCAAGAATTTTCGATCTCTTCAGGAGTTGTGTCGATGAGGTCGGCAATAAGATTGATTTGTTCTTCTGTTTGTAGATGAGAAGGTATGTTGGCAATAGCTATGGTGAGAGCTCGTGGCCGATCTGACTGTATAACCGAAGCAAGGAATGCTAGAGAATCTGCATGCCTGTTGTCGTCTCTACGAATGTGATCGAGCTTGAGGAACAAGAATTTGGCGGTCAGTTCTCTGGCTTTGGCCGCATACTTCATCAAGTTGACTCCATGGATCTGATAAGCATTGTTGATCTGATTGACTACAAGCTGTGAGTCACTACAAATCTTTATGTTCTGTACTTTTAATTCAAGAGCCATTCGAAGTCCTTGAATGAGAGCTTCATATTCTGCCTCATTGTTTGTAGTTGAGAACTCCAATCGAGTAGATCTTTCGAGCTGAGCTCCTTCTGGAGAGATTAGAACTGCCCCGACCCCACTTCCATTCGCGTTATGAGATCCGTCAACATACAATGTCCATGTGTCAATGGGGTCATGCTATTCAGATCGGGTATCGACCTCTGGTTCCCAGGTGTTGTCTTCGGCGGGGTAATCGACCAGAAAGTCTGCAACGATCTGTCCCTTTTGAGATTGCCAAGAGATGAACTCACAGTTGAAATCGCCGAGCTCCGCGGCCCATTTAGCCATTCGACCTGTTTTGTTTTTCTTCTCTAACACATGCCGAAGTGGTTGGTCGGTGATGACTTGTACTGTGTGGGCTTGAAAGTAGGGTCTGAACTTACAAGCAACATGCAATAAAGCGAGTGCTAGCTTTTCAAGAGGAGTGTACCGTAATTCAGCTTGTTGTAGGACTTTACTTGTGAAATAGATAGGTCGCTCGACCTTGTTCTCCTCCTTGAATAGAACAACACTAATAGCGAAGTCAGAGGTCGCTAAGTAGATACCGAGAATGTCGCCATCATTAGGTCGAGTTAGAACTGGAGGAGTAGAGAGATAAGTTTTGAGATCTTGGAAAGCTTTCTCACACTCCGTGGTCCATTCATAACTTGCACCTTTCTTTAGAAGTTGAAGCATCGGTCGACACTTATCTGATGCTCTAGAAATAAATCTATTGAGAGCGGATACCATGCCGTTGAGCTTCTGGATCTGCTTCTTTGTGGTCAGGCTTGGCATTTGGACAAAGGCTCTGATCTGATCGGGATTAGCTTCGATCCCTCTTCTAGTGACCAAGAAACCAAGGAATTTTCCCGAGCTGACTCCAAACATGTATTTGTCTGGTTTGAGCTTCATTCTATGAGTTCGAAGTCGATTGAATGCTTCCTCTAGGTTCTCTAAGTGATTCTGTTGGGCTGTACTCTTGACTAGAATGTCGTCGATGTACACTTCCATTGTTCGACCTAAGAGGTCGTCGAACATCCGAGTGACCTACCTCTGGTAGGTTGCTCCTGTATTTTTTAGGCCGAATGGCATGACCTTGTAACAAAAGACCCCCTGCTCAGTTGTGAATGAAGTCTTGATCTGATCTGGCTCGTGCATTGGGATCTGGTTGTAACCTGAGTAAGCATCCATGAAAGATAACAGATTGTAACCACAAGTCTGGTCGACGAGCCTGTCAATCCGTGGGAGAGGGAATGGATCTTTGGGACAAGCTTTGTTCAGACTAGTGAAGTCGATGCAAACTCTGGTCTTGCCAATCTTTTTTAGAACTGGGACTATGTTGGCCAACCAATCTGGTGTGTCAACTTCCTTGATGAAACCGACCTGTTTGAGTCTGTTGATCTCTTCATTAACAGCTAGGTGAAATTTGGGAGACAATCTTCTCGGTTTCTGTTTAACAGGTCGATACGTGGGATCTATGCAAGAAGATCTTTTTTTTTATTTATAATGAAGAACAAAGAGCAAAAACTATTCTACATGATCAATCATAAAATAATTACCTTTCTAGCATGGAAAACATGGAACACTTGTAGTAAATTCTTCTACTTACCTAATCCACTTGTAAAACCCCATGAATCGATTAGCTCATGATGATTGTGGTTATGATGATAATGGTTGTAAAAGTAAAAGACAAAATTAAAAGACAAAAATATAAAGATGAACGATTAAATTGCATGAAAAGTAAAGATACGATAGAAAAGTAAAGAACTTGAACTTGAAAAGTAAATAGACTTGTATTATAATCAATGGAACTTCTTCTTCAACATAAAATAATGTAAAACCCTAATGATACTTCAATTTAAGATCAAAGCACGATGAATTTCGTGGCTCTCCTCTCCTTATATAGGGAGGAGTCCTTCTAACCCTAGAACTCCTAGAAAATTACTAGAAAAGAGTTTGTATTTTAGTAATAACTTGTAGGAAGCTTCTTGAGGAGAAATTTGGTGGAGATATTAGTCAAACAACGTGTAAGACTCAGTCAAAATCTTAGGTCCAAATTCCTTATAGAAACACGACTTCCAAGAAGCCCAAGAGGCCCAAAACAATCAGTAGAAACTGGGTCTGACAGGTTTTGACGAGTCTTTTTGTCCTGATTCCATCTCTGTCTTCTGTGCTTTATCTTGACAGTCTTGAAGTAAGAAGTGAGAGCTTTCCAGTGCCTATTTGTGCTTCAAAATCCGAGCTCTCTAACCCTTTCGTTTAATTGTGTCAAGTTGGCTACTTGAAACTGTTTTTTTACCGCATTTTGCTTCCTTTTAGCTTTTCCGGGCGAAATGCACCTACAAACACGTAATTCTAACAATACCAAGCATATCATATCACTTTTGAGCGCTTATCAGTAGTCAAGTACTCTATCCTCGAAATATTGCTCACCTGGTCCCTCAGGAATCTTCATAGCTCTCCAAGTCTTCTTGCTGAGTGGTTCCAATGCACTTACCCAAGCTGTAGACTCTCTCAGATTGCCCTCAGGAACCAGTTCCTTAATCATCTCCCCATATGGCAATGCATTGTTTACAGCTTCATCGAATGCATTATTCATCCTGTACCAAACAATCAGTGCAACATCCAACATCTCACCAAGTGCTACCCGCCATAGCCAAAAGGCATCATCCTTCTGAATCTCAGCAAGGGTGCCAGTCTTGCAGTAGATTGTACTCAACATGATCCTATGAAGGCTCCTCCACCTAGCACCCATCTTGGCCGTAAAAATCCCTCCAGGGAAGGGAAACATCCTGCCCCACAGAAGAAGCATCCCCTCGTGTATCAAGTCTGCATCCATGCCCGGTGTCAAGCACAAGGGGTGAGTGACTCTGAACTCTAGTAGAGGTCTCTCAAAACCAAACCTCTCAGCTAAGAAATCAGGTGTGATCACAAAAACAGATCCATACATGTAAGTCTTGAAAGAAGGAGGATCAAATGAAAACTCAGAGATATTGGAGTAGAAATACTGAGAAGTCAACTTATGGGCTTTGCTCTCAAAACCATTGAAGGCAGATAAGCCTGAAGAATAAAGAATATTCTCTAGATCATATGGCTCAAGATCTTCTACAACAACTGCTCTCTCAATAGATATGGGGCTGCGAGAAAACTTCCTGGTGAAGAGATCTCTGGCAGCAGGAGAAGGGTAAAGAAAAGTCGGAGCTCCTTCTACAGAATGTGAAGGAAGAGAAGCAACAGATTCAGGAAAAGCAGAAGAAGAATAAGGATTATAGCCTCTGGCTCTTTTTGGTGCCATAGATAAAACAGAGACGCAGAAACTTAGATAAAAACAAGATGAAACTGAAAAACAACTAAACAGATAAGCAGATCTGAAGAAGAACGATGAAAAACAAAGAAAACTATGAACATATCTGAAGAAAGTTGAGGTTTATGAGCTTGTGTAAGAGTTTTAATGGAGGTTTGTAGAGTTTCAATCGAAATTGTTATGAAAAGAATGAAAGTTTGTTTTAAAAACAAAACCAAAATTGTTACTGGATCGAAATATGGCCCAACTATTACCAAACAATCAGTCGACTGATAGTAAAAAGAAAAACAGATATTTAAAGCTTGAGTCGACTGATGGTATGAAAAATGATTTTTTTAAAACTTGAGTCGACTGAAGGCTTTTCAACCAAGGCCCATTAAACAGTCGGTCGACTAAATAAGTACATAACCACTGAATCTGACAGTCCGTCGACTGATGAACTGTGACTCCCAGATTTCCGATTTTTCCGATTTTTCTTCTAACACATCCGTAACTCATCCAACCAAACTCCAAACATCATGACAAGTCCAAAACCATAAAATGAGTATCATCGTCTTCCCGGTTTAGCACAAACTTCATTCATTTCTCAAATCCATCAAGTTTTTTATCAAATCCACTAGATTTTGCAATTAAATGCAGATCAACATTTCTCTAAGTCACGTACAACTCAAATCCATCAAAAGGATGCATCTTTCATGTTTGATAGGTAACACACATTGGATCTCAGTTTTGGGTCATCTAAGAAACACAAACAATGCATGCAACAAGATATAACATATCATGAAAGACATACATGCATGGCAAGGCATAAGCATGAACACAAGATATAACATGAAACGTACAACATGCGATTATGCAAACACAACAACAGGATAACAAGGAAGGCACTCAAGAAACCATTGATCACATAAGTTCACAAACACAAGAAGTGTGCCCATCACATAGGAATTAACATTATCTCTAATCATGCCCCGACTACACCAACCACAAAGATACACGTGGTTTTCACTCGTATCGATGACATGCCGACCATTTCCATTGATGTTTATTCACACTTATCATGTCTTTGAAATTATGGATCAAGACATTCACAGAAACAAAACAAGATATACCAAACTTAAACCAAAAGCATGACAGGAATGCGATACCGACACGGGTAACCTTTTCACGTCATAACGAGACCAGGCATAAGAAAGGATTAGTTTCAGCACAAACGCTTCCTGTTACCTGAAACACTTAAGCTAAAACGTGAAGCCCTGACAACACATATATAAAAATGGCATCACACTACTTGTTTAAAACAAGTAACTGCCTACGTACCCAAAAAAATATATATATAAAACGGGGTACATGGGATCAGATGCCTCGTAGTTCGATTAGAGAGTCCACTTGGCACACAAGTACTAGTGAACCCAGGTCACACCTAAAAACTAGGTAGAAGAAGAAATACTAGAACACACCCTCAAACATCGATGAGAAAAATGATCAAGTGGTCTAGTTACTTGAACAGGTAAGCTATCACAAAGGGACTTATAAGATAGTTCAGTAGCAATACCTGGGACACTCAAGCTCGATGAGTGTCCATCACCTTCAAGAGAACACATAAGAACCTTAGATGCTTGCACATTACTCAAGGAAGCTTTCTTAGGTCTCCATACTAGCACAATTCTCTTTTGGGGTGAATACTTCTTGAGAGCATACTCAAGATCTTTCTTCTTGGCTTTAAGATGAGTGAACTCTTTCCCTTTAGGAGAAATTCTACCCATAAGCGCCATACAAGTGTAGGTATCAGCATTATGAACACTCTGTGAACTAGAGGCGGTAAGAATGTCTCTGACATGAGTGTCAGAGGTGCTCTGCTTCTTAGGCCACCAAACTGAGATGACTTTCTTTGGAGAGGACTTGATAACCAGGGATTCAAGAATCTTCATTTTAGCTTCAAGGGAAGCCACAGTTTTTCTCATATCAGATTCTCTATCTTTCTTCTTGTTAGCTTGCCTCAATCTACAAAAACTCTGAATGTGTACTGACTCCCCACAATAAAAACAAATGATAGAACCAGTCGATCTGTGAGTATGAGGTCTTCTCGAAGAACTAGTAGTAGGAACAAATGAAGGCTTTGCAGCTTTAGATAAGTAAGGAGCCTTGTAGCCAAGCCCGGACTTGTCATAAGGTCTATGAGACTTCTCTAGTATATCATTCAGTTGTTTAGAAGCAATCACTTCTTTGCCTTGAGAAATCCCCTTCTTTAACTTAGTCTTTAGCTCTTCATTTTCTTTCTTAAGTAAAGCAAGTTCAGATGCCAGAGCATTAGACTTAAGTAAAGCTTCATCTCTATCCTTCATCAACTGAGTCTTTAGATCTTCATTTTCTTGTTGTAATATTACAAGTTCAGCTACAAGATCACTAGACTTAGGTGAACCTTCATCTCTTCCTTCCATCAATTTTGTATTCTCCTCAGTCAATTCTCTTATATTGGCCTTACTAAGTTTCTGACGCTCGACCAGTTTAAGGTATTGTTCATAGAGCTCGTTGAATGACTCTTGTAGAGTATCATAATCTACACATTCAATATCTCCATCATTACTGTCACTGTCAGAGGTCTCACATCCTGTGGTTTCTTCTGATTGGGGTTGATGAACCATGAAAGTTCGATGAGTAGGAATGACTTTATAGTTAGAGGAGTCAGAATCACTATCGGACGAAGAATCACTATCGGATGAAAAGTCATTATCTTGATTATCTTGCATAGCTTTAGCCTTAGTAGCATTGTTCGGACATACTGTGGATATATGTCCAATGCCACCACAAGTGAAACACTGTCTTTTATCTTTGGCTTTAGCTTTCCTTTTATCTTGCTCATGTGAGTCTTCATCATCCCTTGTTGATTCTTTAAGAGATGATCTAAACATATCAAAAAACTTTCTCCCTTTTCCAAGAAACCTTTTGTACTTCCTAGCCATCATAGCACGATCATCATGCTCAAAAGAAGATTTCAATGCAATAGATTTTTCTTTTCTTAAGCAATCTTCATCTCGAATGTCTGAATAGAACCAACAAGTTCTTTCAAATCAAGCTTCGCAATATCTTTTGATTCTTCAATTGTTGTGACTTTGGGATCAAACTTGACTATGAGAGAACGAAGGATGTTTCTGACTATCACAGACTCATACCCTGTTGGCCTAAACCCCACATGGAATTTTTGTAGTTTTGTAATCTGAGCCAGAAATCCCCAAACTGTTATGAGTCCTCCATCTTCATTCTTTCAAATTCACTAGTCAGCATCTGCAGCTTGAAGTCCTTAACTTGAGTGGTTCCTTCATGTGAAAGCTCCAGAACCTCCCAAGCTTCCTTTGCAGTCTCACATGTCATGATAGATTTGAATTCTTCAGGTGAGATGCCACAATTGATTGCATTCAAAGCTCTAGCATTTGCATGACTGAGCTCATTGTATGAAGATGACCAAGGAGTGATTGTAGGCTCTGCAAAACCTTTCTCTACAACAAGCCAGCATTTTGGATCAAGTGATTTTAAGAATATTTTCATTCTAGATTTCCAAAAGGTATAATTTTTTCCATAAAAAAAAGGTGGCTTGTTTACGGCATTCCCCTCGGTCGTGGACATCATTGTGTGGATCATTTTCTCAAGTGTTTAAACCTTGAATGAGCAACTCGGCTATGATACCAATTGATATTCCTACACAATGGTGCCCAAGCACTAGAGGGGGAGGGGGTGAATAGTCTATTTAAAAACTTACTAACAAAGATCACACCCAACTGGTGTAACTGAGACAAACTGATGCTAACAGAGATATACTGATACAAACAGATATGCTTAAGATATACTAAGTACGGAATAAAGAGATCAATCCTAAGCAAGTCTCACACAAGAAGTAAAACCAACCTACACAATATGATGTAAACAAAGGAGTTAGTTATCAATCTCTAAACTAATCAACCAAACAACCTCCTATTCAACTAGATCAAGATGAATAAATCAATCTTAATCAATGAACTAAGTGATCCAATCCTAGTTCTAGATTTGTTGTGGAGTATAAGGGGGTGAGTAGAGAAAGAAGCACTTTCACCCTTTCCCCTACCACAATACAAATCAACTAGAAGATTGGTTGGATGGGGTGTAGATATTTCCAACAAAAAAACAACAAAAACATATAAGGAAACTTAAGTAAAAGGAAGCAAACAACAAGACAAGATTATAGTGGTTCGGCCAATGAAGCCTACATCCACTCTTCAAGTACTCTCTTGTATTAAGAACCCCAAAGCTAAGGTGAACCTCCTCTAGCTCTACACCAATCCCTTTAGTGTTGGATTACAACTTGAAAGAAATGAAGACAAGTCCCTTAGTCTTCAACCAAGAATCCACCTCTTGGATTTGTAGTAGGGTGTAGTCACAATTACCCTAACCTAGATCCGTGGATCTATGGTTTCACCAATCATGTTGAAGAACAAATTGGGGTTTTCTCTCTTTTACAATAACCTCTCAAAGGTAGATTGACTTTTACAATCAAGTCAAAGTCAACCCTATTAAGTTAGTCGACTGACTTGTAAAATCAAATCATGTCTTCATTCTTCAGTCGACTGATGACCAGTCGAGCTGCTTGCTTGACTTGCCTGTTTGACTCGGTTTTTGCCCGGTTGTGCTCGGTTGTCGCCGATCGCGTCCATTCTTGATGTCTTCAGCTCCGAAGCCTTCCGGACACTTGTACACCAAGATCTGAACCTTATACAAGGATTCATAACTTTACATTACATGTGAAATATCCGTTTCACCCTTGTTTGTCATAATTCACAAGATATAACATTTACAAGATTTAAAAGCTATAGATTTAAAGTATTGTTCATAGAGCTCGTTGGAAAGAGATTTTGTAATGTATAGCTGGCATGTGTGAGGTCCCTGGATTTATGGATATATTGATCTGGTATGCTGTCACGATGATATCTGTACGGATCAAATTTTACTATGGTTATGGCCTGGTTAGGGTAACCATGGATATTGGTTTTATAGTTGTGTTAAATCTGGGGACTCATGATGTGACAGCAATTGTGTTGCTAATCACCGTCAAATCCAGCAATGGTTTGTAAAAGCTGCAGAAACAGGTTAGTCCTACCGTGCTGGTCAAATAATTTCTCTTATTGATTCGAACAACTAAACTAATCTTAAAACTAGTGTAGAGGCAAGTATCGGGGTATATATCGAATCCACTCACCAAAGAATTGGGTACTTAGCTACAAACAGGAAACAACGATGAAGGATGATGTCGTTTATGAAGGGATTGATGAATTGTAGGAATTTTATGAGTTTAATTGATTGAGAGTAATTATGACTACAATAATGTAAACACAATTAAAGTAAAGAAAGCAATATAAAATAAAGATTATGAGTATCACTACAACAGAATCGTGTATTTGCAACGCTTTTATCGCTGCAATTGAGGATATTACTTGTTGCAACGTTTTGAACGTTGCAACAAATATTTCAATAAAAAACTTATTTTTTAAAAAGCATTTAATTTAATACCAACGTTCTTAGCATTTGCAACGTTTAGATCGTTGCAATTAAATTGGACTTATTTGCAACGTTAAGAACGTTGCAATTAAAGAATAGTAATAGCAACTCAATCAAAACGTTGCAATAACATCAACAGTAGACGTTTGTATGAGTGTTACAATTAGATTATTATTAGCAACGTTAAAAAGCGTTGCAATAGAGAAATATTATTAGCAACGTTAAAAAGCATTGCAATAGATACGAAGAGAGATTTCTAATCCCTAGCTTCGTTTTCTTCCTTTCTTTTCTGTTTTGTTCCTATTTTTTTCTTTGTTTCTTCTCCGCCTAATCCCTCTCGATGTTCATAGTTTCTCTCTCTCACGATTTATTCACTGTTTTCTCTCTCATTCAATTTGCAACTCAATTGGAATAAAGAGGAGGAAACACAAGTTGATTTATTTACAGTAAGTGTACTTTTTCTTAAGATCTTCTTTAAATTTGTGCAATCAATCTTTCTTATTTATTGAACAATAAATTAGCTACATAAACTGCTAAATGAACAATAAATTAGCTACATAAACAGCTAAATAAATTAGCTTCATCTTACTGCCCACCCATGTAGATAACTTGTTCCAAGCTGCCTTTGCCTTCTAATACGACTCTGTGAGGGCTCCACTTCTTTAACATTAACGATGACCCCAGTTCATGATCAGGTTCAAATTTGTTGTCCTAGATATAACAGCAGTTGCACTGATTTCGTTGATCAATCTTAGTTTGTCGAGGGTGAATTATCTGATGATCATGTTGTAGTGAAAGATACTTTCATTCCGAAGCTGATTCCATTCAGTTTGGTCATCAATTACTCCATCTAGCATTGACCACACTTCCTTTGGTATGTCATAGCGAATAATTAGGTGAGTGATAGATTCCACTTGCGCATTGCAGACTTGTAAAGAGTACAAACTGTTGACAAGTAAAACCCCTAGCTTGTATGTGTTTCCAAGTTTAAATTCTCCCTCACATTTTAATGTAAACTGCTTGTGATAAATCTTTCACAATGCCAACTGATTACTTATATCCCTATACATTCTCATTTTACTATAAGAATTCAATCAATATCCAAATGCTCTAAAATACGATCTTGTCTCTCATCTCTGTGATAAACAGCTTCATCTTTCTAAATGATTAGTAAAATATCTCTTTGTTCATTCTAAATAAACAGCTTCATCTTTCTCTGTGATCGAGTCTCATTGTGAACAATTAGCTACATCTTGAGCTTTTTATAAACAGCATACTTGACTTAAAATACTTGGTAGTATGTCATAAAAAAAATGGCAGCTGACACATTGACAATTAGTTTATTTGCCTGGCATGGGCATTATACTAATCAGTTGGTGGAAAATAATGTTAATAAAGAATAATTTCATCAATCATTTAAACGAATCTATAGAACAACTTGTAAATATAAAATTGATGAATTGAAAATTTCAACAAAGTTGTTACAGACTTATAAAGGTAAGCACTCCATTATTAAGAGTTCTTCCGAGCTACCTATAGCACAAAGAGGAAGTCAAACGAGAGTTGAGAAAGTAGTCATCATAAGAGAGTGATCGAAAGGCGATTATGAAGCTATTTTCAAAAGCCAAAGATGTAATTACTGGTGAAAAAGGTAAAGAACTGATTCTTTTCCAAAAAAAGTAGAACTCTTTGATCATGTTGAAACAGGAGATCTGGACTATGTCAAGAAAGTTGATCCAGATGTACTCCTGAAAGCAAGACATGATGATAGAAGTACTGTTTTGTTAATAGCCACAAGAAATGGTCATTTAAATCTTTGCGAAGAGATTCTGAAAAAATGTCCATCACTTCTATACCATCACAACATCCTTAGACAAACTGTACTTTATCCATCTATAAGTCAAATGATAGAAGTACTATTTTTC
>JABWDY010032462.1:0-16859 GCA_013358455.1 Thalictrum thalictroides | reverse complement strand
TTCAACAGGTACTCCATCAGGTGGACGATTTGCTTTCACAACATTGGGATCTTTTCCATCAATATACTTTTTTTTCAAAGTAGATTTTCTATGCTTCCAAGCATCATTTATTTTCGATTTCACATAGTCACAATCCACACCTCCATCCCAATTTTCAAATTCAAAGTGTCGATTCAAGTTGTCAATAATTTTTTCATACTCATCTGGTGGAACTTCTCTAAAATCAGGATATATGATCCTAATATTACGTCTCGCCAAGCTAGCTGCTTCATTTGATAGTTTTGTAACAGCCCATGAAGGAGTTTCAGGTTGAAAATCTGCATTAAGTTGAATTTTGATCTTTCCATTCATAGAAATCTCATCCCCCCTATCTGCTGCACGCCTAACCATGCTCCGTCTTGAACTAGAAGAACTATCTGTACATATTTATAAGTTAACCATGCAGATTACCAGCAAAGATTTTTAAATAAAATTGACAAAGATATTCGTGTATATACCATTACTACTGCGGGTATCTTGAGATAAACTTGTAGGACGTGAACGTCTTGGCAAAGCATTCCTCTGCGGTGAATTGATTGGAACATCTACAATATAGACATATAAATTAATATCAACATCTTTTTTTATAGTGAAAAACCTAACTCCAGCCTTGAAAACTTACTTCCATTAACGGAGTTGTTTTGAGGTGAATCTGAATGTGCTCCTAACTCCATGAGTGTAACAAGGGTCCCTCTGTAAAACAATAAAAAATGCTAACATTACATACACATGGTTATAAACATAATTAAAAAAACCAATCAAACATCATGAAAATGTAGAACTACCAAATAATCATGTTTACATTAATTTTCTAACTGTTCACTTAATATAATAGATAAATACAAAATAATACTTACACAACAATGAATGTTTGATCATTGAATTGGAATGTAAAAAATGGTGATGAGTTATTAAAGTTAACTATTTCTCGATTTCTTTCTTGGTCTTCTAACTTCAACCACCTCAACCATATCTGATGAGTCATCAAAGACCAATTCATCTGGTTCAAAACAACAGGGTATCGCATATGATTCATCAACCAAAGTGTTGTCTAATACCATTCCCGTCGAATCAATATCGGAGTATACTTTCCTTGGTACCTCAAGAACCACATGCCAATCAGGATTCAATGGATCTTTTGAGTAAAAAACTTGAGATACATGCTCAGAAAGAACAAATGGTTCATCCGACATTCTAGATGAACCAAGTGTATTTGACAGATTCACCAACAATAAATTTGACTCCACATCATTTTTCACACCATTTGGAAGCTTAACCCAATCACACTTAAATATGATTGGTTTGTACCCTTCACGATACTCAACTTGAATAATTTTCCTAAGTACACCATAGTAATCTGCATCCTTATCAACTGGATTTTTATCTTTGGCACTTGAACGAAACATAGTCGGGCACTTGGTGCTAACTCCACTATTTTGATTTCGTTTATTATTCTCGTGGTCTTTGGTGGCAAATAAGAACCCATTCACAGCATACTTGTTATACAACATGGCATCCCATGTTGGTCCCCTTACTATGTCTTTAAACTCATAATCATTTGAATTTATATATTCAGGCTCTCTCGTCAACCAGGGTACGAACTCATCTTCATGTTTTACTCTAAACTGAGTTGACTTTCTTCCTAATTGAGCCCTACGATTCTCAAGCCATTCTTCATACCTCCTGTGAATTGAATATATATAATATTTATGAAAGATAAAAATGAGTTAGCCATTTGAACATAAGAAGGTAAAAATAAGCTTAATTGAACAAAATAAGGTATGTATACATACGTGTGCCACATATTATAGTTTGCGTGGCTTTTTAGAATCCAATTGCGTGCTTGTTCATATTCGATACCTTCTAAACGATATCGCCTACCTGAACCTATAGCACCAACATCATCATTGGTCTCCATGACCATATTATTCTGAATTGTTATATCTTCAGCTTCACCACCATCATCTAGTTTTTCAAGTATACTACCCCCTTTTTTGTATCCTTCACAAAATATTAATGTCTCTTCTTTCAAGTAACGCTCTGCAATACAACCCTCAGGGCATGCTTTATTCCCAACATAGTCCTTATATACTTTCATCATCCTATATATTTGAAAAATGGATAAGAAAAATTATGTACATATTTTGAAAAAAAAATATGTAATGCAATCACATACCTCTCGAATACATACATCCACCGATAGAATACAGGTCCTAATACTCGAGCCTCATAGGCTAGGTGAATGGGTAGATGCAACATAATGACAAACACGGATGGTGGGCATATTTTCTCGAGCTCACACAAAGTTCTAACAATACCCTTCTCAAGAATATGAAGATTATCTACATTTATTCTCCTTGAGCATAGAGCACGAAAAAAATGTAGAGAAACTCTGTATTATGCGTCGACACTCCACCCTATCTTTATAGGCGTGCGGAATTAATACCGGTAGCAAATGTTGCATTAAAATGTGATAATCATGAGACTTCATCCCTTTTAAATCAACAGCAACATCCTGGACAATATTTTTCCAATTACTACTAAAGCCGGTGGGAACACAAATGTTTCTCAAAGTTGTTAAAAATATCTTCTTTTCATCAGGTCGAAGACATAAAGGACCACGTTTTTTCATGTTATCTTCAGTCATCCAATATCTTTTCTTCAATCCCAAACATTTCAAGTCTTTGCGAGCATTAATATTATCTTTTGATTTCCCCTTCGTATCTAACATCAATGCAAGAAGGGTTTCACACACATTTTTCTCAATATGCATGACATCAAGATTATGACGAATCGGAAGATGCTCCCAATAATCCAATTTAAAAAAAATCGACTGCTTCGAAAAACAACACTCATTAGCTTCACGAACAACACCCTTCCCTTTGTTTCTCTTATTTTTACCCCAATTGACATCAATATCTTTAGTCAAATTGACTATCTCAACCCCACTCAATCTCTTTGGTTGTTGCCTAAGCTCTTCTTTTTTGTTAAAAGATGATTCTCTCACATCTTTTCTACTTGGATCATTCATCCCCAACCAACGCCTATGATCCATGTACACAGTTTTGTTTCCATAATCAAGCCAAATGCTTGAAGTATTCGGACCACAACAAACACAACCATATTTACCTTTAGTCTGACAACCGGAAACATCCCCCAATGTTGGATAGTCATGAATTGTCCATAACAATATTGCCCTCATATTAAACATGTTCCCAGTGTTTGCGTCTCTCACCTTAGCCCCAATCCTCCAAAGCGATAACAATTTTTCGACCAATGGTCGAAAATAAATATCAATATTTTTCCCAGGTTGTCGGGGTCCCTCAATAAGAAGAGCAAGCATGATAAATTGAGGTTTCAATCATAGCCAAGGGGGAAGATTGTATGTCACACACATTACAGACCACGAGCTATATGATGTGCTCTGCATACCAAAAGGATTGAATCCATCAGTAGCGAGACCCAACCGAACGTTTCGAGGATCTGAAGAAAAATCTAGGTATTTTCTATCAACAAACTTCCAAGATGATGAGTCAACTGGGTGTCCTAATTCACCATCTTCCAATCCATTGGTAGAATGCCAGTACATCTGCTCTGCCACCCATTTTACACTGTACATTCTCCTCAATCTATCTGTAATTGGAAAGTAGCGTAATTATTTTGTAGGTTGCCTGAAATGATTTTTTCTCTCATCAATAGATTGAATTTAATACCTCGATGTTCCACAAGTAGGACAACTCTGCAAATGCTCATTCTCCATAAAAAAAAGAGTGCAGTCCCTTAGGCAAGAATCAATCTTCTGGTACTTCAACCCCAACTGTTTCACTAATTTTTCTGCTCGTTACGTACTTGTGGGGGGATTATTATCTGCTGGAAAAGTTATTTTAAGTAATTCAAGCAACTCAGAGACACTTGTGTCAGACCACCCATTTTTCACCTTTATCTTGAACAATCTTAAGACAAATCTTAGAACCGTGAAATTTTCACAATCGGGGTATATAGCACGCATAGCTTCTTGCACATTATCAGTAAAGTGCATTGGGTCATTGACAGGAATCGTTGGACCACCTTCATCACCAACTCCATGAGCTTCTTCTAGAATCATATCCATGTTATTAACATCGTCGCTCAATTCTTCAGCAATGGTGTTCCAAGCCATTTCAGGCTGATCAACATCCACCCCCCAACTTCCTCATGTGGTGGTTGATTAATCTCTGAAGCACATTGTGTAGTTTCACATGTGGGCTGGTTTGGTTCCCCATGATAGACCCATCTCACATAATTTTCATAAAAACCATTCTGATAACAGTGAAGCCTCACAACATCAATGGTTTTTGCATCTCCAAGATTTTGACATTTTGTGCATGGACATGGAATGAAAGGTTTGTTGAATGAGCGTGTGATTGCATAATCAAGAAATAATTCAACACCTTCAATAAATTTAGGGTTCTTGATATTTGAGCCAATCCAACTTTTATCAAAAGAATCAGAATTCATGTTGCTAGACAAGGAATAAACACAAAATAATAAATATTAAAAATAGTTCAACAAGGACGAAATAATTATGTTAAATTGTACAGACTTGCAATAAAATAAAATGTCAAAATAGTATAACAGGACAAACGCAACCTTAAATAAAACTTTTAAACATAAGCATTAACCACAAAAGCCCTATGTGGTACATCTAAATGTATTACAAATTCATAACAATAATATGAGTTAAAGTGAAAAATTTTTTAGCAAGGGCTTAAAAAGGTAGATATAGCTTCGCGGATCACAATAAAACAGCTAAACCAACAAATTTATGTGACATATCAATTTTTAACCTATCGAAAAACACATGGCATATTCCAACTTATTCTTCAAGGCTTAATGTCATAAACTATCAAAACAAGGTATATGCAAACTCTTAAAAGAAAACAAATATACTCGATTGAACAAGCACAAGGAAGAAAAGGAGAATAACTACTAAATATAACAAAAGTAAACAATTAGAGTTAACTTTCCTAAAAAAATTAATGAACACAATTACCTCAAACAAATGAATCTAATCCAAGCAAACAAAACTGCAAAATTCAGAAAAACTAATTAATTATGTATTTCATAATAAATGGTGACTAAATAACATGTAATCTATAGTAGCTATGATACATTGGTAAAATAATTAGTGCTATATAATCGGATATTCAAATTGATGGACTAGGACTCACTGAAACACTAGTAACTGCAATATCAGAATGAATGTAATTATCTATTCCAAAATCTCCAATTGACGGCTAAGAGCTTTAAACTTGCCACGGATAAATTTTGTTGCTAAGGATTGGAGTGACAAGAATGAAATTGCGTTTTTAAACATATTATACGAGAAAGTTAAACGAGACCCAAATGGTGCACCTACCCAATTGCGTTTTTCTCTAAACAAACTTCATAAGAGAAAAAAACCACTTTAACCATATGCATAAAATACATATAGAATGTATTAAAATCAACTAAGCATAGTTACCAAAATCAAAAATCAACTAAGCATATATCTGACATTCTGACTGACCAATAGCTTAGTAGTAATGCCTTCATCCTTCACCATAAGGAAATAAACATCCAGTTTGAAGAGATATACACACGAGAGAACCTGATATTTTTCAATTAACTTTGGCCAACAATAATGGAATTTTTGTCTTGTCAGTTAACTTTCAAATGTACATCAGTATTAACATAGTTACTAAACGAGAACATGGATCACCACTTGGGGAATGCTTAAAAGTTAAAACTGATTTACGAAGTAAGAATCATTTTTAGATGAAACACCATAATAATAATAAGGTTCGGGGATCAAGCATGTAGAAATGCGCCTTTTAATAACCACATTACGCATAGTAGAGAACGCAAAAGAGATGGTCCAGTACACAATATATCCCATGCAATTTGGGTGTCGAAACTTTCACAAAATTAGCCTCTAAACCATGTACGGGCAGTTTTTATAACTTCCAAGGCTTGAGACTAAAATTAACTCAGTTTGCATGTTACATCCTTATTCCATGTAATTCTCCAACTTGTAGTGTTTCCTAATTAGAATCCAACCAACTTGTAGTGTTTCCTAATTCTCCATGGTATCAAAGAAAGACCATTTCAATTTTTTAAAACAAACAGATAGAATGCATATATAACTGTGTATCAAATTATAAAAAGCTAACTACCTGCTGACCTACATATATACATATATGTTGTAGCATAACCTCAATCGATAGAGCTCGTGAAAATGAATCAAAGGAAGAACATGGACATCATGCATGGTGGTTATGGCCAGAGAACTAACTGTGACATTGATGACTGTTTGACCAGTGATTAGCTAGCATATAGTTCAAATTGCAGACCACATTGTATATGCAAAGCAGTCTAAGTAAAAAGGACAGATCATCATCTTGCGTGTTTTGCCCCAATAACTAAAATGGTAATTGCAAAGAATTTACATTAAGAAAAAATGACTCAGACAGTAGGTCAAAATTTTTGAATACTATAAGTGTCTCGATTGCACATAAACATGTCTATGGAATTAAATTTTGGGGTATTTAGACTTTGGACATGCAAAAATAGGGCTAATTAGAGTTTGTACATAAAAAGGCTTTTTATTAGGCTTTGGACACCCAAATCGGTCGAGTCACGATCTGAGTCAAATCGGAACCGATCTGAACCAAATATTTTGAACGACTACCTAAACTACCCTTACTTAAGAGTCACGTACCAAAAACGTGACTTGTAGAACTTGTTGAAACATGTCCAAACTCTAATATTTATATTTACAGATATGTTTCTTCTCTAATATCTTATTTAAAAAATGTCTAAATAACAAAACTTGTTATTTTTTCGTTTCATCTATAAAAACCAAACACCATTATATTAGAATTTAACCCATAGAAACTTCAGAATAGTTAAAATCAAATCTCATCTTCGACAACCCCATGTCTTCCAAACCAAGAAACACTTCTCAATTATTCTAGTCTTCTAATATAAGTTGGTCATCAGAATGCATGAAATTATGAGGTTTGACAATGGAAACTACAGATCTATGTGAACTACATAATAATTTCTGACGAAGGACGAGAGATTTGAGATTAAGAATGAGAAGTACAAGGGACAACAATACAGTGAGATCTACTTCATTTGGCAACACACAATAAGAAATCTTCTTAATACTCTCGGTCAGAAGTGGAAACCCCATCTACCCAGTATGAATCCCCTATTTATTTATCTAATATTCTAATTTTAGGCTCTTTGGTATTTTGGAAGGTTGGTGATTTGTTCCATTATATCTACCTTGGGATTAATTTGGAAACCAACTATTTATGTTGGCTGTGCTTCACTCAGCCTAATTTGAGTTTTAGGTATTTGAGTATCATTTGGGTTTTCAATTTGTTTGTTGGCTGTTCTTGATTAAGGGAGATTTTATAGTTTTTAATAATTGGGCTGGGAGATTTTGTTGCTTGGGTTTGTTGTAATATTTTTTAAAAAAATTTTAAAGAATTTTCTCGATATTAGTGTTGATACAAATCAACGATTAGATCCAATTCAAATATATATGACCAATAATAGAAATATATGTGGCACTACAAATAAAACAACTTATATTTCATGTGATTTTCACGTGATGGGCACTTTAGCCATTTTAAAAAAATTGGTTACCCAACTGAGTTTGACTCGTCCAGGGTGTCCAAAGCCTAATAAAAAGCCTTTTTATGTCCAAACCCTAATTAGCCCTATTTTTGCATGTCCAAAATCTAAATACCCCTTAAATTTTAGAAGCTACCATTTAGTTTGAAAATGCAAGTAACTACAAGGATCAAAATATGTTGTAAACTGATCTTTAACAATACACACGAAATTTTCAATTACTGAACTAATTTCTTAATGGGGTTGAATAAATTTGTCAAATTCGGATGACTGAACCAATATTTCGAGGGATAAAAATGAAAAAAATTTGAATCTTCCGCAAGAACTAGAATTAAGCAAGGGTATAGAATCTCATTTAAAAAAAAACATCAAAATAAATCAAGGGTCCACACTTCTTAGTTCAAACCCTTTTTTATACAATAACATCAAAAAACAGAGATGAATAGTCGAAGAGTGTTCTATATGTATAATTAAACCTCGTCAATTATCTAATCTGCCTTCGATTAAGTGTATTCATGAATCATTATTATTCATATACCTTCTTAAGCAAATCTCAGAGAAGCCAAAGAAATAACTAAATATGCCCAAATTATAAAAACTTTAAATTACCTTTCTTATATATCCTGAACTTGACGAAGTACAACTGAATCGTCGAAGAGTCACTTCAATCAAGCAAAACCCTAAGAAAGCTTTCCTAAACAGAAGATTAAAATTGTTTTCCAATATAAATAGCTATCCAAACCAAAGATTAAAATTAAATTCAGAGAGACTCTGCAAGGAAAGATTAAGTCGTTGGTGAAGAAGACCATGGAAGTACCTGCTTAGAAGTTGAATGTAATGATGTTGTGTAGCCTGAACCTTCAGTCTGCAATTGAATTTTAACACCTTTTCACACACTAGAGAAACTGGAGTGAGAAGCAGAAAAAATCAAAATTTTTTTTATAGGACGCGAAGAGAATCAAAATAAGAAGAGTACTCAATTGTTCGGACTGGAGTAACAATTGTTCTCTATAAAAGTACTCAATCTCCTGGAACCCAGTCCGTGGCTAAGCTATCTGTGTGTCAGTGGCAAAAACCAGATTTTCTTGTAGTGTTCAAAGACTCCAGGGATAGGATTAGGTGAGTTTCCCCAATGTTGAGAATTTTCAGCAAGTCTTATGAAGTAATCATTAGCTTGTGTTGCGGTTTTACTAAGGAATTGCCCTTCATTCATAGATTCTACTAAAGCACGAGTCGTAGGGTATAGACCATTGTAAAAGCACTGACCTAATGTCTCCATAGGGATTTGATGATGTGGACATTGTATTTGTAACTCCCCAAATCTTTCCCAGGCTTCGAAGAATTCCTTCGTATGCTTCTGTCTAAAAGTTTGGATCTTGTTTCTCAACTCTATTGTCCGTGACATGGGATAAAACTTAGTAAGGAATTTTGTGTTCAACTGATCCCAAGTGCGGATAGAGTTTCTGGCTAATGAGTGTAACCATTGAGATGCTTTGTCATTCAGAGAGAACGGGAATAACCTTAGACGAATTCCATCAACGCCAAGTCTAGTTTCATTAAGAGTTGAGCATATTTGGACGAATTGATATGTAAGTGAGTATAAGGGGTCTTCTCGCTCATGACCAGAGAACTTCGGCAACATGTTAATGATGTCATAGTGAAGTTTGAAATCAGCTCCATCTTCAAGTGCAGGCAGAACGATGCAATTAGGATGTCCGGTAGATAAGGGAGCAAAAAGATCACGAAGTGGCCTTTCAGGGTTGGCCATTTCAACAGGATGGATCAAGTTGCTACTATCAGAATCTATTTCAAAAGCACTATTTGCTAAGTCTAGAGGACTATTATCAAGATCGAAATCTATCGGATTCACCTCTAACTTACTAACAACCAAAGGAGTATACCTAATACCAGAGCGTAAAAGCATATACCAAGGTGTTGATATCGAGTCTTTTGGTGCGTATCCTTTACCAACTTATTATCAAAACTAAGTTAAGCACCCAAAGCAAACACTTCACACTTCTAATTATTGAAAATTAAACCTCTTATGTGAGATTCGAGGTGTTAAGAGTACACGTACCTTTTTCCTTCGAACACGCGCAACCGAGCAAATAATATTCAATATGGCAAAATACGGAATGTAAATACCTTATAAGTGTTTGAAACACGTACCTTGGTCCAAAAACCTAAAATTCTGAAATTTTCAAAGTTTTCGGAAAATCGAAAAAAATTTGAACTTACAGTATTATTCGCCCCGCGCCTCGCTCGAAATCTTTTTGATTTTTCGACTTTTTTTTTTTTGGACGGGCGGTGATGTGCGGGTTTGAATGTGTTGATTCACGTCCGTAAGTACCTTGGGTCTTCTTAGGGCGGCAACGGCGCCACATTGATGTAACGGTTTTCCGGGAGTCAGCAGTACCTTCCCGTCAAACCTTTAGCAGTGCTACTAGCAAACCCAATCTGCGAAAAGCAAGTTAACTCTACTAGCACTACTAAACATTGCATCAAATAATTTATTTTCCCTAGTTTGACAGCTAAAACAATCCTAAAATTAGTGCAGAAGCAAGTATCGGGGTATCGAATCTACTCGTTCCAAGAATTGGGTACTTTGACTACAAACATGAAACAACGATGATGAATGATGTCGTTTATGGAGGGATTGATTGATTGTAGAGATTTGATTGATTGAGAGTAATATGATTGAAGTAAAGAAAGTGCAAACAAAGTAAAGCAAGCAAGAAATACAAAATGTTGTGAATATGGAGGGAAAAGCAGGGTATTACTTTGTTTCATAGGTAAGTGTCCAAATTAACTACTCATGCTTTGTTTACCATGCATCCAATTATAAACTCATAGACAAGTAATAATTGGTGATGAGTTCCCTTGCTCTCGACCCAAGAACTCGACCTCAAGAAGTATTCAAGACCCCGTACCTCTCATCTCGATGCCGTCATGCAAGTAGTGAATTACTTCTCTTTATACTAATTGTTAACTACCTTCTCTCTCTCGATGCCAAGATATGTTAACGGGCGTATGAGGCTCGAAAGTCTCTACACATGCAAAAAGATCTCTCTTTTGTTTATTATGAAGAACAAAGAGCAAAAACTATTCTACGTGATCAATCATAAAATAATTACCTTTCTAGCATGGCAAACATGGAACACTTGTAGTAAATTCTTCGACTTACCTAATCCACTTGTAAAACACCATGAATTGATTACCTCATGGTCATTGTGGTGATGATGATGATAGTAGTAAAAGTAAAAGACAAGTATGTAAAGACAAAAGATTAAATTGTATAAAAAGTAAAGATATGATCAAAATATGAAGAACTTGAACTTGAAAAGTAAATAGACTTGTATTAAAATAAATGGAACTTGTCCTTCAACATAAAATAAAGTAAAACCCTAATGATACTTCAATTTAAGATTAAAGCATAATGCATTTTGTGGCTCTCCTCTCCTTATATAGGGAGGGTCCTTCTAACCCTAGAACTCCTTGAAAATTGCTAGACAAGAGTTTGTATTTTGTTAGATAACTTGTAGGAAGCTTATGGAGCTGAAATTTGGTGGAGAGCTTGGTCAAATGACGTGGAAGACTCATTCAAAATCTTGGGTCCAAATTCTTTCTAGAAACACGATTTCCAAGAAGCCCAATGGGCCCAAAAACTGTCTTCAGAAACTGGGTCTGGCCGGTTTTGATGAGTCTTTTTATCCTGATTCCATCTCTGTTTTCTGCGATCTATCTTGACAGTCTTGAAGTAGGAAGTGAGAGCTTTCCAATGCCTATTTTTCTTCAAAATCCGAGCTCTCTAACCCTTTCGTTTAATTGCGTCAAGTTGGATAGTTGCCTTTTTACCGTATTTTGCTTCCTTTTAGCTTTTTCGGGTGAAATGCACCTACAAACACGTAATTCTAACAATACCAAGCATTTCATATCACTTTATATCATAACTTGAGACAAATATACATGAGTTAAGGGGATATATTTACACTTTTGAGAGCTTATCAAGTAGCTGAGAGAAAGAATCGTGTTCTACAAGAGATGGCTACTGTAATGTTGCATCATAAGAAAGTAGCAAGACATTTCTGGGCAGAAGCAGTGAAAGCCGCCTGTAACATCATCAACCGTATCTATCAGAGACCTGGCACTACAACCACTCCTTATGAACTATGGAAAGGTCGTAAACCCATGGTTGGTTACTTCAAGGTGTTTGGGAGTACATGTTATATCTAGAGAGACCGTGAGAATGTTGTTAAGTTTGACAGGAAGTCTGATAAAGGAATTTTCCTTGGGTATGCAAATAATAGTAAGGCCTACAGAGTATACAATCTTGAGAGGAAAGTTGTGGAAGAGACTGTAAATGTGAAGATTGATGATGCTCCTTTCAGTGCACCTGTGTGTACCAAGGATGATTCAGAACCTCTACCACCTACAGCATCAGTCTTTCCTCGCACTACACCATCTGTCAGTACATCTAGTGAAGAACCTCATCCTGAGATTATTTCCAGCAGCTCATCAGATACATCATCCATTCATGATGAGGAACCTGTAAATACTGCACCAGTAATCAAACATCTAACTGTCTATGGAGAAGATGTAGGTTCTCAGATACTTGGTGATCCCACCAAAGGAGTTCAAACTAGGAGACAGTTAGAGCAACAAATCTCTTTTATGTGCTTTACTTCTCAGGTTGAACCGAAGAATGTGAAGGATGCCCTTACTGATCCTACCTGAATTGAGGCTATGCAAGATGAGTTAAATCAATTTCAGAGAAATGATGTTTGGGAATTAGTAGAGAGACCACATGGAGACAATGTTATTGGAACCTAGTGGATTTACAAGAATAAAGTTGATGAGAATGGTGTGATTGTTAGGAACAAGGCTCGATTAGTGGCTCAGGGTTACACATAGGTTCAGGAGATTGACTTTGAAGAAACATTAGCACCAGTAGCTCGTCTGGAGTCTATACGACTTCTTCTGGCGGTTTCTTGTCATCTGGGATACAAGTTGTACCAAATGGACGTGAAGAGCGCCTTTCTGAATGGTGCTATAAATGAACAAGTTTATGTGGAACAGCCCAAAGGCTTTGAGGATCCAAAGCACCCGAATCATGTGTTCAAATTGAACAAGGCCTTATATGGACTGAAACAGGCTCCCAGAGCCTGATACGAGCGGTTATCCACTTTTCTGATTTCAGTTGGGTACTCGAGAGGAAGCATCGATATGACCTTATTTGTCAATAAAGATAAGAAGGATGTGCTGATTGTTCAGGTCTATGTTGATGATCTTGT
The DNA here is from genome assembly GCA_013358455.1 of Thalictrum thalictroides. Classification (NCBI taxonomy): domain Eukaryota; kingdom Viridiplantae; phylum Streptophyta; class Magnoliopsida; order Ranunculales; family Ranunculaceae; genus Thalictrum; species Thalictrum thalictroides. The sequence goes on along the minus strand of JABWDY010032462.1, from coordinate 3,864 downwards.
GTTTGGTGCTACAAATCAAAAATTGGTAAATGAGTTTACTGCTCCTATGAAAGGTGAATTCGAAATGAGTATGGAAGGAAGTTTGAACTTCTTCCTAGGGCTGCAGATCAATCAAACTGATAAAGGTCTATTCATCAGTCAATCCAAGTATGCCAAAGACTTGTGTAAGAAGTTTGATCTAGAATCAGCTACACCTGCTAAGACTCCGATGAGCAAAGATAGTAAAATATCTAAGGATGAGCAGGGAAAAGACGTTAATGTGACCTACTATCGTAGTATGATTGGGAGCTTGTTATACCTTACAGAAAGTCGTCCTGACATAGCTTACAGTGTGGGGGTATGTGCACGGTATCAGGCACAACCTAAAGAGTCTCATTTGATCGCTACTAAGAGGATTATCAGATATGTTCGTGGGACTCTTGGGTTAGGATTGTGGTATCCATTCGAGACTTATCTGCAGATGTAGCAGGCTACTGTAGAATCAAGGGATATACTGATGCTGATTGGTCTGGTTGTGTAGAAGATCGTAAAAGTACTAGTGGTGGTTGTTTCTACTTTGGTAATTGTTTGATAGCATGTCACTACAAGAAACAAGCCTGCATCTCTCTATCCACTGGTGAAGCAGAGTACGTGGCTGCCGGTAGTGGTTGCACCCAAATGATGTGGCTTAAGTACATGCTTGCTGATTACGGTATCACTCAGAAGTCAGAACACCATGGCTTTATTTTGTGATAACACCAGCACCATCAACATTTCTAAGAATCCTGTCCAACATTCTCGGACAAAGCATATTGATATTCGACATCATTTCATTCGAGAATTAGTTGAGGACAAAGTGATTACCTTGGAATATATTGATACTACTCATCAAAAGGCCGATATCCTTACCAAGGCCTTCGACAACCAGAGATATTACTATCTCAGGGCGTCTATAGGGATGCTTACGTTTTCCTGATGAGTAAGTGCTTCTTAGTGGGTCCATTAGTACTTGTGTGCCAAGTGGACCCTCTAACCGAACTACGAGGCGTCTGATCCCATGTACCCCGTTTTATATTTATCTTTGTTTGGGGTATGTAGGCAGTTACTTGTTTGAGGCAAGTAGTACGATGCCAGTTTTATATATAAGTTTTACTTAGTCTATTTCTTATATATGTTTGTCAGGGCTTCACGTTTTATTTTAAGTGTTTCAGGTAACAGGAAGCATATGTGTTGAAAGTGAACCTCTCTTATGCATGTCACATCATAACATGAAAAGGTTACCCGTGTCGGTATAGGATTCATGACATGATCTTGGTTTAAGTTTGGTATATCTTGTTATGTTTCTGTGAATGCCTTGATCCCTATTTTCAAAGACATGATAAGTGTGAGTGAACATCAATGGAAGTGGTCGGCATGTCATCGATACAAGGGAAAATCACGTGTATCTTTGTGGTTGGCGTAGTCGAGGCATGATTGGAGATCATGTTAATTCCTATGTGATGGGCACACTTAATGTGTTTGTGAATTTATGTGATCAATGCTTTCTTGAGTGTGTTTCTTGTTATCCTGTTGTTGTTGTTTGCATAATTGCATGTTATAAGTTCATGTTATATCTTGTACGTGTTCATGTTTTTTCCTTGCCATGCATGTTGGTTTTCATGATGTTATACCCTGTTGCATGTTGTGGTTGTGTCCTAGATGACCCGAAACTGAGATCCAATGTGTGTGATCTATCAAGCATGAAAGATGCATCCGTTTGATGTAATTTAAGTTGTACGTGACTGAAAAGCATAGTATGTGACTAAAAGAATACCAGTACAACCTTCTATGGCAGCTCAGGGGCAGATGTTGGAACCAATGCTCACTTTGAGGAGGTCTGAAGACGAGTAAAGGTAAAAGGTACTAATGTTTATTTTCAGGATGATAGTCGTGCTACAAATGGATCAGGTTCAGGTGCTTGAGGAATGTCTGATGGGGTACACACAAGGATCAATGATGACCAACCTAATCTCAATTAGGTCCCCCTGTGGAGGTCGTCTAGGAGTCCTTGTCAGTTTTGTCGAGGTCTAGGTTTTTTTTCTTTTTGCATGTTTAGATGTTTTGCTTTTATAGTTTGATGTGTACATGGAAAAACTGCTTTTATGCTTATCTAGTTGGTTCAGTTTTTCACTCTATAGCATGATATGGTTGTTTTATATGTTCTTCATATTTTATATCTTTTGCTATGGATGGTTCATATATACATGTTATCAAGGTTTATGTTCTATATATCTTTTGATGATATCCAGTTATGTTTATATGCGATGCACATCTGTTTAGTTCATGCTTCACACACTTTTTTTATATACCATGTTGTGTGTGCTTAGCATGTTACCATATATCTCAGTTGGCTAACCCTGTTTCTTCCCAGCTTTATCAATTGGTGTGTTCAATTGGTTATCTATATGGTTTTGCTAACTTTCCTTACAGCATGTTCTCAGTGTTTGTTCATGTTTGGACATCACTTGGGATCGTTTCTATGTTTGAGCAAGGACCCTTTGTCAACTTTTGACAAAAAGGGGGAGAAGAGATATATGAATATACAGGTTGATGGTTGATATGTCTATGCTTTATGTTTTTACATATGTTTTTGCATACATGGTAGGATGAGCTACATGTTGATATCTCTTATGAGTGATGGTTTTATTTCTTGATGTTCTTGTTTATATATGCTATGTTTGTGTTGCCTAACCTTAACCCTAGTATGTTAGTGTGTTTTTCAAGTTTCAATCTACAGGCACATACTAAGTGGGAACAAAGGTTAAGGGGGAGTTGTTGCCTACAAGAGACTCATATGTTGTTTTATATTTCTTTGAACATGTGTTATGTATTATATTCATATGTTGGTTTTTGTCACAAGTTCCCAAAGGGGGAGATTGTAAATGTTATATCTTGAGAATTGTGACAAACAAGGGCAAAACAGATATTTCACATGTACTGTAATATTATGAGTCCTTGTATTAGGTCTAGTTCTTGGTGTACAAGTGTCCGGAAGTCTTCGGAGCTGAAGACATCAAGAATGGACGCGATCGGCGGCAACCGAGCACAACCGGGAGTCAAGCAGGCAGGTCAAGTAGGCAGCTGGACAGAACTGGAGTCGACTGACAGCAAATGGAAATTTGAACATCAAAAGGTCAGTCGACTGAACCTTTGATGGGTGACTTGGCTTTTAAGGTCAGTCGACTGACCTAGAAGGGTATGAACAGTGTTTTGTATGTCAGTCGACTGACTGACGGGATTTGCTTATTTTCAAGCCCGGTTTGGTTCTTTTTCTCCCGGTTCACTCGGTCATAACCCTAATTGGTCAATTGACATTGACCAATGGATCTTTGAGGGTTTTGACTATAAAAGCAACATAACAAGATGATTTTCTTAAGGACTTTGTTTATTTCTTCAAGAGCTTTCAAGAGACAAAACCCTAGCCTTTGAGAGAGAAGCTTCAAGAGAGAAATCAATCATTTTCTTTCCATTCACTCACTTCAATTCTTTCAACCCAAGTGAGTATGAGAGAATGTTTGTATATGGGTATGATTGTAAACCCATAGAGTGTTTTATCTTTCTTTCTCTATCAATCTCATTGACTGAGACTTTCAAGAGAGAAAAACCCCATTTACCAAAGGTGATTCCTTTGATGTGATTTCTTCTTGTTGAAGACAAGAGAGGTGAAGCCCTTGAGAAGGAGTTCAAGGTAAGGAGCTTAGTTATTAGCTTCTTCAAACCCTAGTGGATTTTAGGTTAGAGATTTTCTACTAAAATCTCTACAACTTTCAAGTTAGAGTAAATCAACACTAATGGGAGTGGTGTAGAGTTGTTGGAGGTGTTCCAAGGCTTTGGATTTATCTTAAT
>JABWDY010032461.1:55948-68010 GCA_013358455.1 Thalictrum thalictroides | reverse complement strand
CTTGAAAACCTCACTTTATGGGTTTGATAGAGAAGATAAGATTGAAGCTCACTATGGGTTTATAGAATACCCAATAACAACATTCACTCACTCTCACAAAGATTGAAAGGATTGGATTGAGTTAATGGAAGGAAGATGGATGATTTCTCTCAACAAGTCTTTCTCACCAAGCTAGGGTTTCTCTCTTGAATGCTCTTGAAGAAATAAACAAAATCCTTAAGAAAACCATCTTCAAGTGTTGTTTTTATAGTCAAAACCCCAAAAGATCCGTTGGTCAAAATCAGTTGACTAACTAGGGCTTTGACCAAAAAAACCGGAGGAAACAGAACTAAACCGGAGCTGAAAAACCGGAATTCCCGTCAGTCAGTCGACTGAAGACATAATTTACATTTATGCCATTGAGAGTCAGTCGACTGAAGGTCTGGAGGTATGGAGGGAATGAAGGTCAGTCGACTGATCATTTGGCCAAGTCAACCCACTAGTTATCAGTCGAGTCATGTAATGTTGACCTGTCTGCTTGTCTTCTTCAGTCGACTCATGTGTAGACCTGCCTGCTTGTCTTCTTCAGTCAACTCATGTGTAGACCTGCCTGCTTGTCTTCTTCAGTCGACTCATGTGTAATGTAGACCTGCCTGCTTGACCTACTTGCTGTCGACTCATGTGTAATGTAGACCTGCCTGCTGTCGACTCATGTGTAATGTAGACCTGCCTGTTTGTCTCGGTTTTTCCCGGTTTTGCTCGGTTGTCGCCGATCACGTCCATTCTTGATGTCTTCAGCTCCGAAGCCTCCCGGACACTTACACAACAAGACTTGAACCTTATACAAGTACTCATAACTTTACATCACATGTGAAAAGTCCGTTTTACCCTTGTTTGTCACAATTCACAAGATATAACATTTACAATCTTCACATAACATTTACAGTTCATTACCTATCCTCACATATAACCACACAGATACTTTTAAAAAGTAAGTTCAATACCTATTCTTTAATTTATCTTTATTATTTTCTCTTAAATTCTATACCTTAAACAGTTAAACTAGTACCCATTAATATACCATCTTTTTATGATGATTTCTAATGAATGATTGAATTCATCTTATAGCTTGTGTTTATATTCTTTTCTGATATCATACTCCCACCACTGGGCCTCATTTATAATTATGATTTATATTCAATCTACATTGTGTTTTACTTGGTTGATAGTTCTGTGTGACTGCGGCTAGTAAGCTAATTTTCAAGTTTCTTGCACTGCTTGCCTGAGTATATACTCAGGCCATTATGTCAAGTGCAATCTCATGGTGAATGGAACTGTTCTGGGAGTAATTTAGTGGAGTCTATTTTCTGCAGATACGCACAACAGACAGATGCTGGTCAATTGACAAGAAGCCTTCTCCTGGAGCCGCGTGCAACTGTAAATTTGAAACCGAATCTCCAAATAATTGCTGATGATGTAAAGTGTTCCCATGGAGCTGCAATCAGTGATCTGGAAGAAGACCAACTGTTCTACTTCCAAGCACGAGGCATTGACACAAAGACAGCTAGAAAAGCTCTTGTTCTATCGTTTGGAGCAGAAGTGATAAATCAATTGCCGTACAAGTCTCTTCGCGTGAAGATCGAAAACCATGTCAAAAATTTGTTGGCACCCGCTTTGTAAATTGTAACATTCCCTGTTGACAAAATTGTTTGAATTTGTAGTTCCCCCCCTTGTCACAAATTGAAAAGATACTAAAGAATTTTGTATCTCAATTTTTGGATCAGACTTTTCAAGTTGAGCAAGAAGGAGATGTTGGACTCAAGTACTCAACTATGGCACAAAAACCAAATCAGGGACTACATACTGGTTCAGGGATTCAAGTATGCTACCAGTTTAGTCCGGTTCAAGTATGCTATAGCTATCTAGCAAAGTTGAGATGGTTCGGTCGAAGAATAGTTTAGTGTCTGATTCGGTTTTTGCACTATAATTGAGTTTTAGATATTTAGATCTCGTAGTACACGGTGCACCTGCGTGTGACTTGAGACGATATATATAATGCTGACGTTGTAATAAACAATTCAATCCTACGCGGCAAGCAGCACAGGAGGTTTTTCGTCTCTATCCCTTGTTTAACTACCACGTGTCTAGCCGACATACTGTAAACGTCACACAATCCTACAAAAAAAAAATCCCGTAGATCAATTCAATTCCTGTACCTTGAAAGTTACACTTACACGTGGTTCAGACGGAAAACCTAAAAGTCGAAAACACCCTTTCTCCTTCTTCTTCTTCTAAAACCAGACTACTTGGACAGTTGAACTCATTTCTCATTTATCAGTTTTCGAAGTCACCTGTTTATGTTAATGGGTTTGTCTTGAATTTGGGTAATTTCTCATTTAGATGTTCTTTGTTATATTAAATTTGTACTCGGTTGAGTTGAATGTTTGACTCTTGAGCTAAATCTAATTGAAACTTTGGATCATTAGTAAAGTTGATTTCTTTAAAGGACTTTCAGCTCTTCTACTTACCATTTCTTTAAATCTTGAGCTTTCATTATTTTTTTAGCAAAAATTTTCACTCAAATTAATAGAAAAAATGCATTGAATTGAATTGATTATATAAAGATTGTATAAATTCAATCTTTTTCTTCTATTAGTTTTGTTTGTATAAGTTCCTTTACTGGACTTATACATTTTGCATTCTCCCTGCAGGTATAATTTCGCAATTGAAGCGGCTCAGAGCCTGAGAGTGTGTATTGTTGATTGCCATGTGTAAAAAATAAGATCTTGCCTTGGGTGTATTGTTGTTTTCTATAAGATATGATTCTTTCTGCTCTATTAACTTCAGTGGGAATCAATCTTCTCCTTTGTATATTATTCTTTACATTATATTCTATTCTGAGGAAGCAACCAAGTAATGTTGATGTCTATGCACCACGCTTGGTTGCTGAAGGGAAATTGCAAAACAGTAGTGGTTTCTCTTTAGACAGACTTTTACCTTCCCCTGGTTGGGTGCGAAGGGCATGGCAGCTTTCTGAAGATGAGATCTTGGAAGCTGCAGGCCTAGATGGTGTCGTTTTCATGCGGATTTTCACCTTCAGGTACTTTTTATGCAAGCTTATAATTTGCGTCCAATTCATTATGCATTTTGGTAGAACATTAGGTTTTAGATGTAAACGATTACTATATCATATTATGAGGGGAGGGTAAAAAATGCTTTTTGTTTTGGATTTTAGAGAGGAGGGGGGAGGGTTGTACAATCGTACAATCTAGGATTAGATATCCTACCATAAATCAGAGAAAGTAAAATGTAAAGGGAAAAATTGTTATTATTGTTTGAGGCAAATACCAATAGTGCATAAGCTGCATCTACGTCAAATCCTAGTTAACAGGCTCCTAGGAGAACACAAAATACTTGAAAGATATTTGCACTCCCTTCATTACTACTATATAAAAAAGGAAAATACACTTATATGTTGATGATTAGAAGTGATCGATACTCATATACCTACAAGGCTATAATAAGTTTATAACTTTAGTCGTGTTGGATCACTTGTACATTAGAATTTGATAAAACGAAGAAACACATAAGAGTTTATACAAGTTCCTTGCCTTCCAGTTTATGTGTACTTGGAATGTTCTACTAAAGAGTAAACGTATAATCACCATCTGTTTAAAATTAATGGTTGACTTTTTATTTCTTTCTAATATTTATCAACTTTTAAAGTTTCTGAGAATGTTATTGGCTTTTACCCGTAGGAAAGGTTATAGTAGCTAGTATCATCAGTCTTTTTGTTCCATGTGGGTGATATCTTTTTATATAAAATATGTTTTGTTGGTCAGGTAACTTTATAGCATATGATGGCCCTGGTCTGAATATCTTTATATAATGTTCATCACACTTTTCAGCTATACACTTGAAAATAAAAAGTGAATGCAGATCATTAGTTTCTGAACGGATTTTTCAAACTGTTTTTGTATGCTAGAAGAGTTATAAGGAGTAGCAGATTTTAAAGAGAAACGACACTTATAGTAATGCAAAACATTGCCACAACAAAGAAAACTTTCCCTTTTCTTAAAACATAGAAAGGATGGTCGAAAGTCAAAACCAATTTGTTTTTCTGAGATACAATCATACAAGTCTTTACTTGAAAAAGTAATGATGAAGCGAAATTTCTATGATCAAGATTTCCTGAAGATAAGTTTGTGTCCTGGGAAGGTTGAATGCAACTTGGTTTTATTGTAAAATAAGCGAGCAGGATGGACCACCCTCTTATAAGTGGAAGAGGGTCAGCTCAAGGTCATTTCCTTAAGAGTTTATGTGGTTTTAACTTTTCTTGTCAAATTGTTAGTTTCAACTGATTTTGCATATTATTGGTGCCTTCTCTTTCATTTCATTTATCTCACATGGATATATCTTTTATCACTAATGTTAAGTTTGATTTAAATCTTATCTTTTTTTGTTTCTATCCAAGTACTCCCCTCAACTACAAGCATCTATTCTTTTGATTTTCGGCATGCAGCTTGAAAATATTTTCATTTATGGGGCTTGTTGGCATATTCATCCTTCTCCCTATCAATTATGTGGGGAAGCAGCTGAATGCGATTGATTTTTCTGATCTTCCAAATAAGTCCCTGGACGCATTTACCATATCTAATTTAGAGGATGGCTCAAAAAGGTAATATAGCATTATAATTTATATGTATCTTATAGTATCTTCCAGATAATGCATGCTAAAATGATTAACAAGTTACCACTCTTTACATATGTGACAATTGGATGTGATTTCCATTTCAATTTTCTTTCTGTAGGTTGTGGGTGCACTTTGCTGCTGTATACCTTGCCACTGGAGTTGTTTGCTATTTTCTTTATTATGTAAGCACTTTGTATTTTTTAATTTACATGTAAGGTACTCATTTGTTAGTTATTTGTTGTGCGATCAATACACCTCTCTCTCTCTCTCTACTCTTCTCTCTTCCCCTCCTCTCTTTTTTTTGGAGAGGTATAACAGGAAATAGTTCTCAAGGGAATACACTTAACTTACTATCCACACACTAATAGTTAGGACCCATTGCTGGGTGCAACCATATTGCGAAAAAATTTCAATGTACAACAACAATGGAGTGGTGTCTCGCCATTATTGAGAGTCACTCCCGTAGTATACCCGTTAGCTTTGCATTAAGTGCTATAAATATCCTTGCAGCTGTACTTCGTGCAATTTGACTTGACACCAATATCATCATCTATAGGAGTCTCAGCAGCAGGAACAAAGTGTCTTATGACATGCACAATAGACTTAACTGAGACAAAATGATCACAATTCAAGAAATCATGAGAAATAAACAATGAAACATTGCTCTCTCTCATGCCATTCCTAGTTTCCTACGTACCAGTAGTTTGTTAAACAATTAGCTCATCTATCTTTGAAGGTCGTCTTCGACTTAACATTTTGTGCGAGGGACACCTTCATTTGTCTAATCTGTAAATCATTAATTAAAGAAAATGACTTGATATCTGTTTATAATAGATAAGTCGTTAAATTTATCGACGGTTCAAATGAGTATCTTCTCTTTATGATTATATTTGATTAAGCACATATCTTCTTCGATTTTTAGAGGGGAAACATAGAGAAACTCAATGTAAAGAGGTTTAGTAAAAGGCCCATTCTAGCCGTGCACTCCAAAATTATCTACATCTGAAGACAAATTCTTCATTTTTTTTTTGTTTTAAGAGAAGAAATTAAATATGTCACGTAGAGACAAGGCCTCAATGAGAGGCTGAAGACTCAACGTTATCGTTATCAATTTGTTAGACAAGATTAAGAGAATAAAGACTCAATGAACTCTGGAAAGGATGATAATTCATTTGTAGTTTTTATTGGGAGTCTTCTGTGGTTCCATCTCTTACTTAAGTCTAAGAGTAAGACATGTTGTAGTTTCATGTATATTTTGCATGGCACAATTGTAAGAGTAACTGAAGGTTTGTTGACATATCTGAATCAAATTGCATCTGCAGGAATATAGATATATTTCTTCAAAGAGGTTGGATTTATTCTATTCATCTAAACCTCAGCCGCATCAATTTACCATTCTTGTCCGTGGTATCCCTAAATCTAGTGAAAGCACATCCAGCAACAGTGTTTACAATTTTTTTGCGGAGTATCATCCTTCCACCTATTTATCTCATACAATGGTTTGCCGGACAAGCAAACTCCAAGGGCTCATTGTAAGATTGTCAATTTTTTTCTCTGAAATATTTATCGTAAATTTTTGTGATCATTTATAGTTTATTTGGATTAGTTTAAGTTTATATGATAAATAAAAATCTCTATTCATAAAAAATATAAGATGAATTTGTTGGTAAATTTTCCTATGTATTATAATATTAGCATAATTTATGTGTATCACATCTGTCTCTCTCAGTCACAGCTCATCTCAATAACAATCTGGTTTTGGATGTCTCCTTGGTGTTCATATGTGCAGCTTTTCCATGAAATCCCTTCAGATTATCTTCAAAGTTACTGATTAAAATACTGTACTATTAAAGAGAAAAGGATAAGCATACTTTATGTATTTGGCATTTTTGTTGTGATTTTGATCCCTTCTCTTAAAACGAGAAGGTATTTTTGTTGTGTATCTACATTCTTCATTTTTGTTGTCTTCATGCTCTATTGTTTCAGACAGCCAGGTGATGTTGAATTGTTCGCGTTTCAAATTTTACAATAGAGCTCGAAGACAAAATTTGGGTGTCACTTAAAGAACTTATGTTTTGTTTGTGGTTCCTATTAATAATAAATATCTATGCTTTACAGACTGATGCAAAGAAATTGTACAAAAAGCTTACACACTTGAAATCCGATGCGCATGCGCAACATAAGTCTCGACGCACTGGTTTCTTGGGATTGTGGGGCCAGAAGGAAACTCTTGTTGATCACTACGGAAAAAAGCTGGAAGATCTAGAAGAAAATGTGAGGATGGAGCAATCTGATGTTTCGTTGGCACGGGAGGTGGGCTTTGGTGTTAACATTTTATGAGATTTTTTCAAATATAAGAATGTGTTTTTAACATTATCTGTGGTTGTACTGTCCACTTGCATAAACAGTGTGTAACCTCCCATGATCCATAATCTATGATCTATAGTTGTTTTAGCAGTGTTTCTAAAACCTTCTATGCATAGATATGATGAAATGGTATTATGCACCTTGTCATTGGTTTTCCCATCTCAATTTGGCAGGAAATCCCCATGGCCTTTGTATCCTTCAATACACGATATGGTGCGTCCACTGCTTTGCACATCAAGCAATCAGATAATCCTACAGAATGGGTCACAGAAGTAGCACCTGAGCCCCATGATGTTTACTGGCCTTTCTTTTATGCAACCTTCTTGCCGAGATGGATTTCCAAGCTTATTGTAATTGTTGCAACAATAATCCTTACGCTTCTATTCCTCATTCCAGTTGCAATTGTGCAAAGCCTTGCAAACGCTAGTCAGTTGGTGAAGTGGATGCCTTTCTTGAAAGGAATATTGACCATGTAAGTGTTTTGTGATAACTATTGCATTGTGCAATGTGGAAGTACTCTTCATTATCCTAATAATATTGATCTGTTTCATTGCTATATCAGATTTATCTGCAATATTTTAGTCCATTTCTTTACCCAAGGTATTTGAATGTGTTAAAGTATCAGTATCAGAGAAAAACATAACATTTTGGGTGTTCTTGAAGATAATGTTTCAAATATATTGGAGATGTTTTTTATATTTCTATTTATGGTTAGGCTTCAATGTCTCAGATGTATGACTGTTGTTTCTTCCTTGTTTTGTTTAGTGCATAATAAATTATTATGTATTCAGTATTCACATTGTTGGTAAAGTGGTATTTATGTTGATTTTTCTCGTGTAAAGTAACTGTAATATTCTTTACAAGCACATGTAAGATGGATGGAAGTGGTACCATAAAAATAATAGGTATGGAGGGGTAACGCTCAATAACTTGATGAAAAGTTAGGCGAATTGTCTATATTGAGCTTGTCTAGTTATTAAACTTATTGACTGACACTTTCCACCTAATTTAGTTGGTGAATTCTGTGAATTGTTACCACAGACCTGAGTTTACGACCTGCTTGGCACTTGTCCAAAAAGAAAAGAAAAAAAATCCAAAAAAGAGAATATTAGTACACCTTTCTAAACTTTTGTCATATGAAATCATGTTAAAAAAAATAGTTACGAATATTCTTTCTTGTGGCTGTAATGTCTTTAATAAATGTTCTAGTGTCAAATACTCAAAATAGATTCCAAATATAAGAAAGGGTTGCATAAATGCAAGGATGCCTCCTTCATGGAGTCATACTTCTTAACTGATTAATCTTTACTTTCTTGACATTTAATCAGATGCTATCTAGTAGAAGCAAAATGATAACCGATCGCATGGTTGTGTGAGCATCATACTTCTTGAAAGTATTGAGTGATATGTGCATGCCCATTCTTGTTTTTCACCAACTAAACTAGTTTTGTGCAATATGTTAATTACTATCATCTATCATTGTGCAGAACATTTGTAAGTCAAGTGATTACAGGTTATCTTCCTAGCCTCATTCTTCAGTGGTTCTTGTCAATTGTTCCTCCCATTATGAAGATATTTTCCTCCATGCAAGGATATATTTCTCACAGTGAGATAGAAAAAAGTGCTTGTACAAAAGTACTTTGGTTCACCATATGGAACATTTTCTTCGCAACCGTGCTGTCTGGATCAGCTTTTTCCATGGCCGAATTTTTCCTTGAGTTCAAGAACATTCCTCAGACACTAGCTATTGCAGTTCCTGGACAGGTACAAATGTCATTACACATTTCTCTTTTCTTTTCTTATTTTTCTTACACGCGCACGTGCATATGTGTGGGCATGGATGCCTACATTGTTTGTCTAAAAGATACATGTGGTTCCCAAATGAGAGTGCATAAAGTTGTGAGGACGATTGCTAGTCCAGTCCAATTATAAAAATTTCTACTGTGTAATATGGAAATAAAAGATGATAGGACAAGTTCATAAGTTAAATTTGTTTCCCCTTCTATATCTCAAGCGTTTCACTAATTTTGATGTATACAAGAGGGAAGGAGCTGCTCTAGAAGACCATTTTATTCTGTTTTTGGTTGAAACTCTTATGCAGAACTCCTTACGAGTTTGTGGATAAAACTTCCATCACTAGTTCACACCACATAAGCTCTTATCACGTGCTTGGATGAGTGTATTATGCATACATGCAAGTACTTGATGGCATAAATTATTACTAGATGATTATTTCCTACCACTTAAAACAAAATCAATGTTGATTATGATATGGTAATAATGCTCTTAAACAAGTTGCCACCAATAACCATTTTCCGTATATCGTAGAAGATCTTAAAGTTGATTGTTATGAATGCAGGCATCATTCTACATTTCGTACGTTGTCACAACTGGCTGGACTAGTGTATCGTCAGAGCTCTTTAGGATGAGTCCTCTCTTTTGGAGTACTATTACGTGTTGTGCTAGAGGTTCTGATAATGAAGTCGATGTGTCATCTGTTCCCTACGCGAGTATAATTCCGAAACATCTCTTGTTCGTACTTCTTGGCATTACTTATTTCTTCCTAGCTCCGTTAATCTTGCCTTTTGTCTTGGCTTACTTCTGCCTTGGATATGTGGTCTATCGTAATCAGGTAAGTGGAAGCCTCATTTATTTCTCATGTTTAATAGATTCCCCTTTCTTATCTAAAACTTTAATTGAACAAGTATACTGTAGAAAAGCGGAATCATAATGCATTGTTTCATAAAAGAGGCAAAATTACATATAATAGATCATACTAAACCCTAATCAAAACCCTAATCATAACCCTTGTAAGATAATTACCAAAACACCTTTTTTACTCTCAATATACACTATGCGAGTCTGTATGAACATGCTTGTGAGTTATGGATCAGTTAGCCATACTTCACGTCTTCACTTGTTCTGACACCTAATAATTGTTTATGCAGCTTATAAATGTATATAAGCCAAAGTTTGATACTGCTGGGAAGTTTTGGCCTATTGTGCACAATTCAACAGTTTTTTCTTTGATATTGGTGCAAGCTCTTGCTGTGGGATTATTTGGGCTTAAACTGCTACCTCTAGCATCAAGCTTGATTCTTCCTCTTATAGTTCTCACGCTTTTGTTTAATGAATATTGCCGGAAGCGCTTCTTACCTATTTTTCAGACTTACTCTGCTGAGGTACTTAACATTTATTAGCCACATGTACTGCGGTATCTATTATGCTTCTTTTGATGTCCAACTGAGTAAAGTTCTTCCAGAACTCTAATCTGAACATTAAGTGCTGCAAGAGTTCTGAGTTTTTTAACTATCATAATTTTATGTTTATAACTTTATATTATATCCATCAAATGGTGGACGTGGTTTATACTTTCACATAGTTGTTTTTAGCAAGACTGCTGCTGTATGGAGGTTTCCTTTTTTAAAATTTGAGCATAATGTCTTTGAATCCTAATTACTGTAATTGATAAGCTTACTCTTTGAGTATGTGTAGTTTGCCTTTATATGTCTTGTTACTGGTGAGTCCCTTCTCACCAAATTTGATATGGTAGCACACGTAGGGGCCCTAGGGTCCTAGACAGTAGTCGCAAGTCCTTTTCCACTTGTAAACGTTATATTCATGACACTGTGCATTACATATTTCACAAGACTATGGAAGTTGCTTGTTTTTCTTTGTTCTGATCTCTAGTTCAAAACTTCTGATATCATTAGCTACTGACTTGTTACATTTGTGCAGAGTTTGATAAAGAAAGACAAAAAAGACCACAATGACCCTGCAATGGCCGACTTTCTTAATAAACTCGTCCCTGCCTACCGAGATCCTGCTCTGATGCCGTTACATTACTCGCGGAACGCAAATGACCATAGTACTCCTCTTCTTAGTTAAGTGAGAGGATCAAGCTTTCAGCAGTATTAAAGTTCAGTCAAATGTTCACTTTGAAGAGTGCTTGTTCACTATGCGAAGTTCTAAACTTCATTGATAGTAGAGTTGCCCAGTGTGTATCTGGAGTGTAGGTTTTCCTGCATTCACGTGGGGTGCGTGTGTATGTGTGTGTCGATGCTTGTACAAATGCATGTTGCTGCTGCGGCGGCTGTTGAATCAAACAAGCTGCATACAGTTCACTAAAGAATGTCGGATGCTTTGGATTTGAACAGTTCACTAAATATTGTTGACGTTTTCACGTAATCTTGTTCACAGAGCATATCAATCGACCTCTACTACATTTGTCCAACTAGGGTAACTAGTCTGGATTTGTAAAGTTCACTAAATGTTGTTGATGTTTTCACGTAATCTTGTTCAGAGTATATCAAGTGACCTCTACTACATTTGTCCAACTAGGGTAACTAGTCTGGATTTGTAAAGTTCACTAAATGTTGTTGATGTTTTCACGTAATCTTGTTCAGAGTATATCAAGTGACCTCTACTACATTTGTCCAACTAGGGTAACTAGTCTGGATTTGTAAAGTTCACTAAATGTTGTTGATGTTTTCACGTAATCTTGTTCAGAGTATATCAAGTGACCTCTACTACATTTGTCCAACTAGGGTAACTAGTCTGGATTTGTAAAGTTCACTAAATGTTGTTGATGTTTTCACGTAATCTTGTTCAGAGTATATCAAGTGACCTCTACTACATTTGTCCAACTAGGGTAACTAGTCTGGATTTGTAAAGTTCACTAAATGTTGTTGATGTTTTCACGTAATCTTGTTCAGAGTATATCAAGTGACCTCTACTACCTTTGTCCAACTAGGGTAACTAGTCGTCGTTTTAAACTATCAACGGAATTTGGTTGAATGGTAATTCCAAAAACTGCAACTTATTATTCGAGACCTATATTGATTCTAGAGCAGACATTTCTGATATTTTTTTTCCCTTCGTATGCATTAAGCTCATTAGAGCTGCATTTCTGAATACTCCCCACATCTTTTTGTGCATTGCTTTTCCTTGTTTCATCATGTTCTCATGAAAATCTACTTGTTAGGAAAGTAATTTACTCTTCAATTTCTACCAAAAAAAAAAA
>JABWDY010032407.1:1170-11856 GCA_013358455.1 Thalictrum thalictroides | reverse complement strand
CATTACATTTTTTTTTAGTTTGGATAGAGTCCCTAAGATAACTAAGAAATAATTATCCTACAAGTCTGGATTATTGACCAGTTATGTTTGGATACAATGTTTATATCAAATACATGATTATACAAAACCTGTTTAATTACATTCTTCTGAAGGTAAAGTATATAGTAATCATGAAGTTTTTGTGTGGTACTGTACTTGTTCTAAATAAACCATGCATAGATTTTCTGGTGACACCAAGGATGGACGGGTGTCTTTGAGGGATGACGCGATACCTGCAAGGCTCCAACAACAAACTGACAATAGTATTTTACCCTACTGGCTTTTAAGACTCTGCATAAAAATTGGAAGGTCATTGATAAGGAGACTTAAAACAGTGTATACACTATATAGTAAACCAACAATGTGCACAGAAAATATACAAACTTGTAGTGTAATACAAAGATCCTTAATGCAAGCAAATGTACAGAGGGCTTGAACTCGGATAATGGTAGTTATGGCCATGGACAAGACTTACTATCCCCGCGATTGTGTAATCTAAGATTCTTGTTACTTGGATTCCTAATATATTGAAGGATTCCTGCAATCAGTTGTGAACGTCCAGGAGTGTAGTCACTTGAATAGATCCGCTCCGAACATGTCAGCATCCCTCTCTTGGGCTGCGATTTGAACCCTATGTAACTGATGTAGTCGACTGTTATAAAAATACATTCCAAATCTCTTAATACCATTCCAAAAACTTTCATTTGTACCAACTATTGGCCTGGAAACACGTCGAAATGTTTTGAATAGGTCAATAATGTAGAGTACAAGTATAATTGTAGATGTAACACCTGTGACCAGAAAAAGAGACATGAAGTTTTTCGGACTTAAGCTTTCGTCAGACTCAGGTGAGCTCTGGGAGTTGGGCGGAAACCAATATTCGTCAAGTTCATTAAGAATTCCATCTTCTGATAGTTTTAGAAAGGCTTTGGAGAAGTCTCTGGCCATTGGTGAGCCTTTTGGGAAAACCTGAAATGTATATGCATATGTGGAATACATTGTTAGTCAAGGTAAAAGAAAATAATACCAAGTCAGACTAATTGTGAGAAAATTTTGGATTGTTAAGGCAAACTTGCACACTTGCACCCCACAGTTTTATAGGTAAAACTTACAAAGCCCAAGCCTCCGAATCTATGTTTGATTCCGCTGTCGATTAAACCCTGGCGTGCGTTTCTTGCTAGCAATACCCTTTCATAGGGAAGCTCTAGGAAGGCAGCTTCGATGGTACCATTGTTGAACAAGTCTGGATAGTCATACTCACTCTTGACCGTTATGATTCTGCTGGGATTGAAGTGTAACACATCTTCAATGTATTTCCTTACAAAGGAATTACTAGGATACCCAACATTTTTGTTGCTCCTCCTTAATGTCTCAACACTTGCAAATTGGGGTTCAAGGCGCTGTACTGTAAGCATGGATGTGAGACTGGCTGTATAACTAGATGTGATAACAAAGACGGCAAACAGCCAGACAAACATCACAACTCGAGTGAAGTTGTTACGGAGATTCTCCCCTGTAATAGTCAAAAACTGCTTTGTTAGAATAATAGTTGACCCCGGCTTTTGGCATAACAACATAAAATGGTTATTTCCCAAGAACCCAGGTTGATGCTTAATAATTAATATGTCAATAGATATGCATGGATGTACATTTATGTTTGTACAGTAGCACTTACTGTGTGCAAAGAAGAGAGTACAGAAGGTGAACCACATTGCTGTGCTGAGTTGATACTTCCATGGACCTCTGAATTCAGGATTGGATCTGTGCTCCAAGAACCATACCACGAACATTGTGTACAAAAACAAAAATGTTAAGAGTATCCACAAATTCCTGGTAAATGGCATCACAAACAACCATTTTTTGTCTTCCTGTTTCACACGGACTACCATAGTGAGGCCTGATTCGGCATAAGGCTGAGTGAATTCCACATAGTTCGATCGGTTCTTTAAGATCGTTATATCACCCACCGCAGCACCAAAATACTGCATTCATAGACACAGTGACACATTTTATGAGATACAAATTACAGAAATTTAAGAATTCCAATAAGCAAACCAGTTAAAGAGTTAACACTTGTATCACCTGGGTTAATATATTTTGTGGGAATACCAATATCTTAATCTATTTGTATTTGTTGGTGGATCCTCCCATGTTTGGTTAGGTGTGGGCCTAACCGTGTGTGCGCCCCGTGACCCAGTTGAGAGAGTGGCAAAGTCCACCTCCTTGTTTGGATAGGCATGTTTGCCTACCAATTTATCTGGTATTCCGGTTGATATATCTACATTGTGGTAGCCTCTCTCTCTACAAGTTCAAACTTTTAGAGAAACTGGTTCACAAGAGCATTTAACTTGGTGGTTGTACTTTATTCACCCAACATAGTGATAACTAAAGAATTCTTTATACAAGCTGTTTGTTCTCCCAGTTAATGTGGATGTGTGACAGCTTGACAGGTAATGTTGTGAATCTTAATTTCTGATTGATTCAAATAAACCAAACCCAACTGGTCAATGTTTTATAATAAATCGAAAACCCTTAATAGATACCTAGATCCTTCAAAATATTATTAGTTTGAATGGAAAAAGCATTTAGAGCAAGCGGGTACCTATCTTTCATAAAAAGAACAAATGAAAGATAGATTACCTTGATATAGACCTGATCCACCAGGGCATTGTACTCGCCATGGAAGGGTACAAACTTGTACGGTAGATCATAGCTGAGTAATTCCACCGCTTTAAGGAATACGTCAATGCAGTAACCTGAAGGTTCTCCATTTCCCACCTTCACAAACTTCTCAAATGAAGCATTACCTGGTATACCTATAATTAATGGTTCTGCTTCACTTGGAACCTTCCACCCAAGTGGAATCCTCTCTAAGCCCCCTGGCCAATAAACTTGGCCACCCAATACTTGCACAGGCTCACCATCCCTACCACCAGGACTTAAGTTTGTCACTTTGCTTGTCTCATTAATAATATTATCTGAAAATCCATACTCTCGTGACCAGAACTTCAATGTATTGCAACTCGCCCAGTGGTCCACATTCACGATCTCATAAATTATCGAGCCAGTTAATTCATTGTTTTGGAACCCAATATCACCACCTAAACCTTTGAAGCTGCTAGATAAGATGTGCTCTAGCAATAATGTTTCTGAGGTGGTATTGCTACTATTATTTATTGATTTCTCTATCGCTAATGCAAGAGTGTAAACAGTATCATATGCATGTACAGCATATATTCCAGGTTCAGAATTTTCTTCTTCGGGATAGTTTAGTTGAAAATGATTTCGAAAAGTACTGAAAAAGCTAACTAACAATGGGTTTGTCTCAGAGAAGTGGCTCTTAATTCCAATAATGCCTTCCATTGAGGAGATAACTGATGAATTCACTATCCCGAGCAGGCTTGTAACAGAGTCTGTGGTAATCCAAACTGAATCTTTTCCCATAAAATCAAGATGCTTAGCTTCTACTGATATATGGATTACTAGTTCTATTGAACACCGAAGGAAAATGAAGACCCTAGAATGTAAGCTGTTTAATTTTTCCAATTCTTCTTGAATAAATGTTTTTGGATCTGAAAGAGTAGAGAATGGCGGAAAAACTAACCAATGCTCAATTTCTGACCCTACAGCTTGCAATTCATCGAACAAGTGTGTGGGGACAGCACTATAGCCATCATCTTCATAAATAGCTATGACTCTAGGCCATCCATAGGAGCCCACAATTGAAGCAACACATTCCATTGGTAGAGAATCATTATTAGTCATCCTGATCAAGAAAGGCCACACTCGTGATGATAATGGAGAGATGCTGGCAGTTGCTGCAAAAGTAAGGATGGGAACCTGCGCTCGATTTGCGGCTTCAGTGACTAATGCTGCCTCTTTCCATCTATCCATGCCCATAAGCGCTACAGCTTTCTTTTCATTGATGAGATCTACAGCTGCAATCACGATTAACATCATTACCTTTGTCTTTGTAAATTTTCTATGCAATGTTTAGAACGATATATAAGAAACAAGTAATGTTGTTAACTTTTGTCAAAGAGTAAATTAGACTCCTACCCCCACCCCTGGACCATTATGAATTTTAATTTGGTATGTGGAAGTTCATATATTCCTGTTGAAAATTATACTCGAAACTGACCATTGCTGAATTTACTTTTATCAAGTAGAAATGTTACCTGCAGTGTATGCTTGGAGAGGATCCCCACCGGAATCACTTACATGGAGGACTATTTTGTGCTTGTTGTTTGATGCATTGTTAAAGATTTCCACTGCAAGTTCCATCGACAATTTTTCTTCTTTTCCAATACGAGAATCCACATTGATGATGGCCCCAATGTTTGTGATGTCATCTTGTGCTGATATTGTAATTACATGGAATGGCAAAATGATTAAACTGATAAACAAGAAGAAAGTGATGAATAAAGTGGTTTTTGCTGGAGCAAACATGTCAGAAGAGGCATTTAGGATCCTAAAACACAACTAAATCACCTAATGGTGAAAATTTGAGAAACAAAATGATCAGCCCAATACAAACTCAAATACACAAAACAGATAGTCGTTTAATACCAGGGCCGGCCAAGAGAATTTGGGATCCTCAGCGAACCTACCATGGACCTTCCAATAGTAAGAAACAAGAAAACATTTTCACAGTATCTATATATAATGCAAGCAGGGAAAGGACAAATACAATGTGTATTAAAAGAAACATTGTAAATCCCAATGCAAAGGAGAAATTACACAAGAAAATTAATGGGGAAACAGGTGTTTCTATGATAGGAACTTTTTCAATATATTTGGCTTCATAATCAAGGTAAAATTGCTTTCCGGGTTTATTGATTGAAGCTTGTACAACGTTAAATATTAAAACTATCAAACAATTAAGAGGTTCTTTTAACAGACATTTTATCAAACAGTTGAGATGGATACAATACAAGCAACGGGTATACCAAAGATTATAACACTTGTAAGAAGAAGACATACCTTGAATGCAGTCAAGACGAGCTGGTTGATCCAGTGAAATTTTGATAAATACAGGCAAACCTTAACGGATAAATTTTGAAGACATATTGAAGTATATCTGTGTCAACAAAAAAAAAATTATTACAGGCAGATAACTTTCACTTTCAGTGGACATGAAACTTTGAAGATTGTAGATAAATTTTCACTTTCAGAGGACATGAAACTTTAGAGATTGTATTTCTGTGTCCATATACATGGTGTTTAAGATAGTTAATAGTTTGTACAAGTAATTCTGATGCAACTCCAAAGTATATAGGTAACACGTTAAAATGTTTTGAATAGGTCAGTAATGTAGAGTACCAGTATAATTGTAGACGTAACTCCTGTGACCAAAAAAAGAGACATGAAATTTTTCGGACTCAAGCTTTCGCAGACTCAGGTGAGCTCTGGGGGTTGGGTGGAAACCAGTATTCGTCAAGTTCATTAAATATTCCAAGTTTTAGATAGGCTTTGGAGAAGTCTCTAGCCATTGGTGAGCCTCTTGGGAAAACCTGAAATGTAAAGTTAACATCAATAATTCTTAACAATTCGAAACAACTTTCCAAGTTATAGATGAGAGTGAGACCCAACATTAACTCTAACCCGACCCCAGCCAGTTGTGCACCCATAAGCTCCCAGCGAATCTTGTCAGAGACTACTTTGGCAGAGATTTTATTGCTGGAGAAAACAATACAGAGTAAAGTAGAACAGAGAGATATTGGCTTAAAATAAAGTAAAAGTAAAGATAAGCTTTCTATCTAGTGCATGTAAGCATAGGTGAACTGTTCTATCAGGCTGTCAGATTAGGGTTCAATAGGTTTTCTTAGGTTTTGCAAATCATTTAAAATTAAGGACATGATAGTCACTTAATGTGATCACAAGGACATGTTGGTTGATTATGTTTAATTAGGTCCCGGGTGTAGAGATTAAACTCCTCTGCTCCCTGTTGGACTCATGGTGTCACCACAAAATAACAAGTTTGAGAGGAGGTAAAATACAATTTTCATTTCTTTATCAAAACAAAACAAAGATCCTTCAATTTTGATTTTTATTCACCATAGATACAATTCAATTGTTTGTAAAGAACAGTAGGCCCAATACAGTTGAAAACTCGATTCACCTGATTCACCTCACCGGCATGATGCATCATGCATTTACAATTACTGATAATGTACACTCAATACACAGAAAGTACCGACTCAGACTACACTCAATACTACTGACAGAAAGTCGATACTCAGACTACCTTTTCAACTTCACTAATACTACTTGGGATCCCAATGTCGAGCCTCATAGTAGACTTGTATTGTTCAGGTGCAACAGCACTTCCTTGCACACACATTTCTACAATAGCAGGAGCCTGCCCATAGAAGTTTCTGAGCTCTCTCTGTAAAGGTGGGTCTTCTACATTCGGAACATGCCATACATACCTAGGAGGTATCAAATCATCAAGCACTGCCGCTTGCCAACCATGCTGTCCATTTCGTTGTTGGTGCTTGAAGGCCCCACAATTCTGTGCTTTATGGCCAGTATTCCCCACATGCACCTCCGGGCAGTAACCACACACTCTAACAAGGTATTTTTTTCATCAGCCTTTGAGCTCCATTTCTCATCTTCTCCCATGCTTCAAGTGTTTCCTCAGCAAGTAAAATTGTTTCTTCAGGACTGGATGGTGATGCTATTTCTAAATCTGGCATTTCAGTTAAGAGAGGTTCTGGAGGAACTTTTGGAGTAGGATCTGGTAAGTCATCTTCGTTGGCAACAATGATCTCACTCTTCCCAATCCGGATAACTGGTTTCCTCCTCTTTGTGGGGAGATCCGACAAATCAACTCCTGCCTCGATACATAACTCAACAACTGATGGTACTCTCGGAATTGAATACCTTTCCTCATGACGTATATGCTTTCCAAGACGATCATAAAGATGGTAAGATTCCTGGCAAGATTATGTCGTCAATGGTAGCCTTTGTCCACTCATGAAGGCCTTTGCGAACATCAGCTCGCTGCCCTCTGCATGACTTGAATGGGTGCCCAACCGGACCCACGTGAATTTCATTACACCACCTATCAAAACAAATTGAGGACATTAAAAGGCCTTTTCCTTCACTATATCTGGTCCAAATTACTTACAGCATTCACACACACACAAATCAGGTTAACACATTTCTGGCAAAGAATCCATCCATATAAAACTGCACATCCAAAAAACCAGTTTGAAAGAGCAATTCCAGACACGCCAAGCAGATGTGAACAGCCAGTGTTCAGAATTAACTTGATTATGGTATTTTCCTTCATCAACAAATTATGGGTGTTTGTCGTTACAATTTTATTGATGACTGAAGTATGCATTGACCCCCATAAAATCTGCAATTCTGCTGCTAACAACAATTTGGATCCAGAAGTGGGAACACTTGAGTATGGATGTAGTTGTCCTCTTATGTGTCTTAAATAATGAAAATGGAGGCTTCAAAGCCGTAGTTTGCTGGGTGAAGATATGAATGAGACTTTCATCCTTATCTCACAAGCTCATGTTTCTACAATCTCAATCTGTATTTACTTGAATGATGCTACATGCATTCAGTCGGAGGAACGGGAACAAGAGAGTTTAAGGCAGCCTTAGAAGGTCTTACTTCGGGCTAGCTCGCTGCGGGTACGATTTTACTTGATACTCTGGTATGCTACGCACCTGAAATCCAAATATGGCTCGTAACTCGTAAGCCCTAACCGTGGCAGTTCAAATAGGACGTTCAGGCTCAGCTGAGAGCTCTGGTTAATCCCTTGCTTGTTGAGAGGCTAGGTGTCGAAGTAGATCTAAATGGGGCGGTTGGAGTATCACAGGAGGGACTATAACGAAGGGATTTTCTATACCTCTTTGATAAAGTAACATCTCTTTTTTCGTTTGAACCTCCTCCTATGCTTCCGGTAGCTTGCTACCTCTCCTAGGAAGATAAACGTAACCTCTTTGAAGCCAGCCCCAGCACTCAATACGATCACCGTAAGAGCTGATTCGACGGCGAGCTTCCTGCTCAGATTTACCACCGGAATACTAGAAGTCTGCTTCTCTCGCGCTTGCTCTTAACCAACCTAGGGGTTTGTTTTCTCCAGAGAAAGACACTTAACAAGATTATCAGAGATATTATTCCAGCCAAAAAAATTTCAGGCTTTCAGCCATTTACCATATTTCAGTAGATTGAAATAGACTTTTAAAGCTTATCAAGCATATTATGTTTCCAAACTTCCAACCTGATTGGTGTTTGGCACAAAAGAAAACTGAATGGAACATCAAGTGAGGCTCACAGTAAGTTGCATGTGGGACAGAGTATTTACATACATAATAAGTATAATTACTTTATTTTTTCATACAATTGTACATACAACTATAGTCTATAGTGTCTCATACTCATATCCTTCTTTGACTATGTTGGTTGCCAAGACAAGGAAGGAAAATTTTTCTGTTCAAATTATACTAACACTATAGTGCTCCTATCGTTAAGGACTTAAGATGTTCTTCTAAATCAATAAATCGGTAGGGTCAACCAAACACCCCTCCCCACCAGAAGTTTACTTTTTTAGTATTAAAAATAAATATATACTTAAGATGGTCTCGGTATGTGGTTCATCGCCAAAATTTCCATCATAGTAAAAAATACCCAGTGAAATTCAGTGTCCCATCAAAATAAGTATTTGCATTCACCAAGATGGAAAATTTGGTAGACTATTTAACAACACAATAATACTCAATGGAGCGCAAAATATTTAGCATAATTTTAGCAGGAAACTTTTCGTTCTATTTACAGGTAACAACCACAGCCAAAATAACAAAACTATCCTATAAATAAACAGGGTGAGAAAATTACTTGCAAGCATGTACAGGCACAACTGTCATGAGTTTCTTGACATTGTTGATTAGTGTGATTCTTGCATTGAACACTTCATATGCAAGAGGTATGAGGCGTTTCAATAGCATCCCATTTCTTGGTGGTGGAACTGGTTTCCTGGGTTGGCCTTTCAATCTTTTCATTCTCTCCCTGGCAGCTCTTCTCAATTCCAGAATGGGTACTGGAAAGGGCTTTTTTTCCTTCTTGGAGTAATACCGAGGCAGATCCGCATTTTGTGGATTATTGCATTTAACAACAAACACAATAAAACAGGGTCGAGACAAAACTCGAGGTGTGTCTTTAAACATCAAGGGACATTTCAGCTCATTACAGCCATACTACAACCAAAAAATGTAAAAAACAACATTAGCCACTACAGTAGACTTAATGGATTGTACTCATAGTGAGAGTATATAAGAAATGAACAGAAGAAACTTGGAAAGCTATGTTGTGAATGATGATCCATATTTGATAACTGTCAAGTAGCCGAGGAAACACCAGAAGTATGCATTCCCTCTAATGTTACAAAGTTACATTGCATTTTTTTCACGCTCCAAAGATGCAACTAATACTTGCCATATATGATGGAAATTAAAGTAAACTTTCAGTAGGAGAAACCTATAGCTTCAAGATACGTACAACAAAAAGAAGGCGATTAAGTGTTGGAAATTAGTAGTCTCTTTTGTGTATCACTAGTCTCTAACTACTTAAGCAGGCTAAAAACATGTTGCCGTATGTAGGCATAAATGAAGGCTATAGTTAGCAAAGTTAAGGCTAAGGGTCTGTTTGATTCGTGCTGGATTCTTTCCCGGTTAATTTATTATAGGGGTAGATTATAGTAGTTGCATCACAAAAGTGTGAAAAAATCTGAATTCACCGTCAAAATTGCCTCTTATTTCGTGTCTTCTTCTCCAACTATCAAACACAGAACTGTTTAACCATTTGAAAGAAGAAAAGAAAAAGGAAAAAATAAAAAATAAAACCCCAAAATATCAAATAAAACCCAAGCCCTTAGGTCTCCAATTCCAAAATTTTAAAACATAGCAATGTTTACTCACAAGTTGAAAGAAAAGAAAAATGTTGGATATGAGAAGCATGTCCTTTGATTTCTTCTTGTTCAATTGTTCAAGCAGATTTGCGAAGTTAATAAAAAGCAAGAGAAAAAGAAGAGAGCACTTACCAGGTTTAACGAGAGGTGTGAACCAGAGAAATTGCCGCCATTAGAGGAAGATGTTGTGAAGAGAGATGAGAACGAAAGAGATGCCGCCATGAGATTTCAGATTTCTCACCTAAATATTAGGTGGGTCCATTTGGGCTTGGTTTGTGATTAGGAGGTATGGCCGCATGGCCTCCCCATGGTGTGGTGGATTAGTATTTGGGTCTAGCCCAGATCTATAGAATTTTGAATATATGGAATTTTGAAATGACGTGGCGACTTAGATGGATCAATAGGCGAAAACAAATCTTCATATAGTACTCTCAAAATGATATGGAGGCGGTGTGGGTGTTTAAGTAGTTATGGTTAGTTTAAGATGTAATCCCTTCGGGTCTTGAAAAAAAAAAGCCAAAACAAACTTGTCAACCCAAATGGCCCCGTGTTTGGGCACATCCCACTTCATAGAGAGCACACCCCGTAATAAATATAAAATTTGGGTTGGTTAGGGGGCGGACTCCATTTAACAAGTGCAATTACATTATATTCTCATATTTACAAAAGAATCAGGTTAAACATCTTCATATATCAAGTCGTCAATTTGACCGCTTGTT
>JABWDY010032371.1:0-10272 GCA_013358455.1 Thalictrum thalictroides | reverse complement strand
TATTTATCGATAAATAAATAAGGTTTTCATTTATCAATAAATAAATAATTTCGCTAAATGAATAATTTTTTTTTTCAATCCCGAGAGCATTACTTTATCGAGGTTTAACTGTATACTCATATTAATTTCGAACTAGATTTCAGTATTGAAATCTTGGTATAATCCATATTGTTGGAGTTTAATTTGAACATTCCATAGTTCAAAATATCGTCAATATCCGTGGAAATTCGATCAATCACGTAGTCGATCGATTTAGGGTTCTCAAGATGATTTTTTAGGAATTAGATATACCAGATTTTACGGATATACGGTTTCTCTTTTGATTTTTAATTAGTGTCGAAATCTCGACATAATCCATTTTTTTAAAATTCGAAAAATTTGAACCATGGGCAAAT
The DNA here is from genome assembly GCA_013358455.1 of Thalictrum thalictroides. Classification (NCBI taxonomy): domain Eukaryota; kingdom Viridiplantae; phylum Streptophyta; class Magnoliopsida; order Ranunculales; family Ranunculaceae; genus Thalictrum; species Thalictrum thalictroides. Next base: position 9,877 of record JABWDY010032371.1, on the reverse strand, counting down.
CGAAAATTTTGAACTATGGTTCCAACTTCGAACTATGGTCAAAAGGCTCTTTGAAAGTTGAAATACTAGATTTAACTCACAAGTCACACACTCACACCCATCATTTTTCTCAATAAACCTTAATCGACGTTGAGCTACCAGCGATACTAGCTGTAGTAGCTGATGTCATTCATGACACAAAAAAATTGACAGCAATTTGATTTTGACTTTATACAAGAAAAGAATTCTAGCTAGTAGCTAGTGTCATTTAATTTATGGCAAAAAAATTTGACTCACTAATCTGATTTTGGCTTCTTACAAGAAATGAATTCTGAAAGATAAGTTACTTATTAGCTTTGGATCACATAGGAATATGATTATGAAATTATATTTGAGTCTGATGATATCAAATTTCAACTCTAATTTGTGCCACATTTTGAGTCTGACGATCTCAACTAGTATCAATTCCGGCTATATTTTCAGCTCAACTATTACCAAATTTTGAGTCTAGTAATCTTAGGCTCGTGTGTTTAAAACTTTGCATCAACCACAGTCAGGATGAGATCCATTTTTCCTGACTTGACAGTTTCATTTAACCCAACACCAGCAGCACACACCTACCATTTTGCGTGACTTTTACATAGACAACTTGTTCTGTTCTCTTCTTTGTTATTTGCCCACTGTTTCGCATTAAATTGATCAAAGAATAATAAACCAGATCAGCCACTAGGGAATAGACACATCTCATAGCTGTGGGAGTCCTTCCATTATTTTGTACAAGTAATTTGCTACTCTCCAGATCCCACAATCCATACTGATATGAAAATTTTACAAAGCTCACATAAACACCAAGAAAATTTCATATTGCAAGCCACTTCCAACAGCATAAACTACATGACAAATGTATAAATTAAAATTACAACATGATCTCCCCAGGCAACATATACAATGCTTGATTCTCTGTGATCTGTGGTCCAGGAAAAGTCCTATCCTTGCGAAGAAAATCCATTTTCAGGAGGCTAGCCCTCCATGTTTGTCACGATCAACAAACATTGTTTCCACAACTGCTAACACATCCTTTCGATCTTTCTTTCAGGCTTTTGCAGTTCTGAGTGACTGTGGGCATGGGTTCAGTTGATGAGAACTCAATTCTTAAATTCCAACCCATTTCACCCATCTGAAAACCCGCCCTACTCTGAAAGGTAATTCATAATCTTTTGCAACTGCAGGTTCCCTCCTTGCAGTCTCAGATTCGGACCACACGTAGACTCCACGTTCTTGACGGCTGCCCGGTACAGTGTTGTCAAGGATCAGAGCTATGAGAAATGCAATCACCATGTGAAATGACAGTAAGGTGTTCAGAACATAGTTCACCTACAAAAGATGGGACCAAAAGTAAGAATAATTCAAGGTGGATAAAATTTAAAAGAAAACAATAATAAATGGAGAGTGTTATTATTAGAGCATGGGACCATACTTATGATAATGACTCCCTCTAATTCTACTCAAGATTATATACAAAAGACTTGTGAGGTAGACTGCTTAACAACCCACAAGTTTTCTAAGCATCTCCTGAATACATGTACTTTCCCTGAAAGTGGCCAGAAGTTTTGTTGCTTTTAGGGTTGCAAGTCGACAACAATTCAATACATGGTTAAGGACATTTGATTGCGCGAATGCACAAAAGCCTTTCTGTTTTACAAGAAATAAAACTAGATAGAAAAAATAACAGCATTATGAGAACCTTATATCATTCTCACATGACTTCTTTAGTAGTCATTCCAACATGTTCTTCATACATTCTAGTGCGACCTAACTCTTTACTCGATTGTATCATATTTGCCAGTCACTGGTGAAACCTGCCGACTGTTACAGCATTATAATTAACAGGTTGCGTAAGTCATGCTTATTAGGAAAAAAATGCATTCCCATGATACCATCCAAAATACTAAGCTAAAGGGAATACACAACCAGGTCCCAGCCTTCATCAGAGCAAATACTCATTCTGAATTCTGAAAAACATCCAATTTGGCCAATGGTTTATTACTATTTCACAGGCAAATTAAGATATGGAAAAACAAACTAATTTTATGCTTTGGTACGAGATCCATACCCCACCATATCCGCTGCGTATAGGCCCATGAGATGCTACAATGTATGGTTGAAAATAGCTCGGGACAGACGAGTTGGCATTGGGAGTGACACCATATTGCTGGAAATAAGCAGGTACTGACAAGGAGAAAAATAAAGAGAGGCCAACAATGATAATATTTCTGGAGCTTCCTGCCTCACTGTATCGTAGGTTTGACAAGCCCAAAGCTGCAAGCATTGCCCACATGATGCAAAGGAGAGCGGCAACCATGACATCTGGGATCGAAGCAATAAACCCTCCCACCTTACCTGTAAGCAGGGTTATGAGATGAGATAATATATTTATGTGAAAAGATAACATAAAGCAACATTATAAAGAATAATCTCCATAGCACAGTCATAAAGTTGTAATGACAATTTCAAACGGTTCAATCCTATTTTTACAATTTCATCTTGACAACCTCATCTCTTCATCATTCTTTCACAGGAGAGAATGTGATATACAATATGCATTCTATTGACATGCCCCTTGATTTCTCATACCGCATGACTTGATATATGTGTGAAATGTGACTTGATATGCCCCTTCTAAATAAACAAGTTTTCCTTGCATATAACGATCTGACTACTACCGTTTTAGGTGAACCTTGACCACATCCCAACTTTAAATTGTCATATTAACAAATAAAGAATGACTATTTTTAGTGTTTTCTTATTACCGCGTGCCTAGACGCTCAATCCGTCAGCAGATTAAAATGATTGACAGCATTTGAGCACCTGATGTAGCATTGCCACAGCCATGAGTGGTTTGATACCCAGTCTTTTTCAAGTGGCAGAGACATCAGGTTACTAATTTCCATAAAAAATAATGACAACATTTTATCCAACAACTAATAATAAATTTCAGATAAAACTCTACTTTTTATTCAAGACAAAGAAATCTGAACACTTACCAACAAGCGATAAAAGTATCAAGAGGCAAGCCCCAAACTCAACTGATCTTCTGCTCCCCATTTTAGTCACAGCAATGGTATGAACATTTTCGGTAAGTGTTGTAGACCCAGTCCCTGTACCCCATAAACCAGCAACAATACTGCAAAGGCCTTCAAGACCAATTCCCCGGCTGAGAACACCTGGAGTTGGAGGTCTAGATGCCACCAATAGTGATGTTGCATGGTACGAACCAATCTAAACATAAGGAAGGACCAAGAAAAGTATCAGCAATTGCATTCTAAAGTTCTTTACTTTCCAGAAGTCTGCAAATATAATGAAGCAACCCAACAAGCTAGGTAGAAACGATACAGCCTAATAAGAGCATTTAATTCAGGATATGTACACAACTAAGCCTCACCCTCCATTTTCACTTTTGTGATCGATTACATGTCCCAGTTTTTCAATTAAGTTCCTATTCAGTTACAATCTTTCCTCCTCACGCAAGTGTCTTTGGTGTTACATCTACATAGATATGTAAGTAAATGCTTCCATGAATAAAATAGTGAACTTTCTGTGCAATGCATGTGCTCCAATAACCAAAACAAGGTGGCTAACATATTAATTGAGCCATCTCAAACATTCTATATATTCATATGCCATTGAATTGTAATGTCGTTGACGGTTGACCATCTGCATCATGACATTCAGTGTCTTTTTGACACAGCAAATTTACATACTTGGAATTTCCACTAATATTATCAAAAAAAGAACTTCATGTTAGTTTGAAGGGGGAAAATCCATACTTTTACCTATTTAAATTACGAATCTGTTATCTTAACAAATAAAAAATAATTTTGAGTAAAAGCCTCTCAACTACTTCGTCAATCGTCATACCAGATCACCCAACATATTTGAGTTGGTGAGAGAGAGGGCAGGGAAGTTATAATTGAGAGGAAAACATAGTTTCTGTCTTCATTAGGAAGCAGAACTCCATATTTTGTTTGGGTTTTGTTGGATACACAGACACTCTTTAGGCGATAATAATTACTTTCTAACAAACCAGACGTCATCTAAGAGGATAACATATGAGCCAAAGATGGCACAAAGAAGCAAGGCTCACAATAGAGTTAGTGAAGTCCTATAAGCATAAAAAGTGTCTATAAGAAAAATAAGAACTGGGTTTATGTCCTCCATAAGGAATAGTGACTTAAATTATCTTCAATTTCAAATTAACCCTTTTTCTTGCACCCCTTCCCTAGTGATCAATAGGATGGTTAGATGGCAGTGTGGCACTTAAATAAAAACCTAATAAAATAAAAAGTTGAATCCTTTTTTAACTTTATAAGTCTATTTTGCATACGTCTTCATGCTTAATGGTGGGTTTCCACTCTCCAGTTTTGAGGATAGTTCACAATATCCATTGTTTAGGGGGGGGAATGCTGGGTAGGGTGGGCTGGGGAGAATTATGTACAATTTAGACCTGAAGAACAAAAAAATTCCAAAAAATTCTTTTAAATCATGTTAATGGACGGGTTGAGTCATCAACTCACTGAATCAACTGAGGCGATGATAGACACCACGCACATAACCACAGCCAGTTTCCCGCGAAAGATAGGTGTACCCCATTGTAGCGGATACGGAAATCTAAACCAGGGAGAAGAATTCAATGCATGAGAAGTATCAACTCGGCAGTGTATCATTCTGGAGACATGTTTTCGGCAGGCTTCAGATATAATATTTGACGCAGGCACAGTAGCATCGCAATTTTTGTAGGTATAGGCTCCCGCCTCCGTAAGAAGGAAAGCAATGGCCCATGTGATCGCCAGACCTAATGGGACCTGAAAAGTATATCATGCCACTAATGTTACATAGTCCATAACATAATCATCGGTCTGCATGAATACGAACATGATGCCATGCAAAGGCTTACCGCGTATATTAGAAATATACGATGACCAAACACAGATACTTTACGAAGATACTGCAGCATTGTCAACGCAATTAGTTAGATATTTGAATCAAAATCCGGAGTTCCAAACAAAACAAAATCAAACACAAGTATCATTTTATCAGCAATAATCAAAGGTCCAGGAATTTTAATAGAGCTTTTAAGGCTAGAGACACTTACAAGTGAAAAAATAATCACCACTAATATCTGAACTGCCCCGATCTCAAGGCATGTCCCAAGCTGTGGGAAGCCATAACCATAGAAAGAAAGCCCAACAGCAGCAATAGTCGGAGCTACAACCACTGGATTGATCAATCTGAAAGAAGTGGAGAGGGGGGACATTTTCAGTGCATCTTCAAAAATTGTTTAACAAAACACACATGAAACCAATGACGCTTCACTTTGTGTAAACTTCACCCAAAGTAATGAAGCACAATATCCCCGAAAAGATATATCAATTATAGTTTTATATGCGATGAAATAACAGTAACGACACAGTATGACCAAAGATTGAAAAATAGAGTCCATATTAAGCTTTTCTTTTTTCCAAACAATCACAACAATTACTCAACTCATGAGGGTTGACTTAAAGCAATGCACTGACTGCTAATGGCAGGTGCATGAGCAGAGTCGAATCAAGACATTTGAAATAGGCAAACACTAAGAAATAAACAAAGTGTGCATTCATGGGTCCCTTGCCCCCCCACCCCCCTCTCTTAAAAAAAGTGTTGTCCAAAGATTATAGTTCGATGGTGGCGTGTATAGAATCAAAATTTTGGGTATAGCAGTAAGTCAGTTGCATGACAAATACATTAGTTACTGAAACATTCTTTTCAATATGCACCTTTTGGAATAAAGATACGTTTGAGTAGTACTACCCTGCTCGAAGGAAAGGGATAATTTTGAACCAAACAATTGGACCTTGCACAAGCAAGACAACTCATCCAAATGATAACTTCAACGTCTGGCTTAAATGTCAAAAAGATTTACTCAGTTACTCGTCAAGGATCTCACCAGCTAAAACAACTCATGCACACACCTGCACTCCCCACATGATACTCTAAAAATTACCATACACACTGTGTGGCCACCACAACACCTGCATGGCGACGCCTGCAGAAAGATTCACGCAAGCTAATATTTGTTAAGGGTATTATCTTGCACCGCACACATTTCCTTTGTGGCAAACCCTGACCTTAATGGTATCTCAAGCATGGGATATTTTCATTTTACTTTTTTCCTAATCTGACCCTCGTTCTTCCATTTCTGATGTACTTTCATTTAAAGAACCTACCTGGCACTAACACCCAGTAACCTAAATATGTATAATATTTAAAATCCATACTACAAGCTATCCAGCCACCTACTGGCATTCCCTTTTCACTGATGAAGCAATTACTCCAAATGCCACAAGAAACTACCATATACAGTATCTAATTATCTCTCGACAGATGCACATAGAAAATTCAGCTTAGCAATTTGTTTGCATCCAGATCCAGATATTGAATTTTCTGAGACATGAAGTACAGAAGTCCATTCATAACATGTTAATTTGATCATATGTTTTTCAGTTCATGCACACAGGAAAGCAAATAATGGATATAATACCATAATGTGGAAACTTTCATCAATCAAATGTTCACAGCAATTATTGATCTATAATTCCCATTTGTTCATTTGTTGATACATAATATGTAATATAAACATACACATAGATAACCTTGTCGAAGGATGCATATTTACAAAAGTAATGCTCAATGTAACTTCCAACGCAGTACAATTTACATTTATAAATTTACTATCGTGCAGGTGATGCTAAGATAAAGAAAAAGGGTATAGTGAAGATACAGCATACCTCAAAATGAGAGACATCAGTCCAGTATACCCCAGTATAGCTTGAAATGCAGAAGATATAATTATAGCCCCTTGTAGCTCTTTCATGATATGCTTAAAGTTCTGCATGCATTAAATAGCTGCTGATCAGTATAGTCAACATGCAAACACTTCGAAAACTTAAGAAACCAATGACATTGTTAGTTTGCAGAAAAGGGGGAAATAAATGTGATAATATATTTAATAAATTCTAAGAAATATGTGCACTCTTTTAACATGATGCCACCCTATTCCTCTGCATATTAGTCTCTTCCACTATTCCATACATCTTTTCAATTATTGAGTTTCTCAGTGGATTGTGTAAATAAAACGTATTCTATAAGTATGGTTGTGAAGCTCTCACTTTCGTAGTTTCAAATCACTCCTTAGCAATCTAAAACATAAGAAAAGGTAGAGGTTGCTATTCTTGCTAGTTTTTTTATCAATGTGGATCACAATAATCTGGAACGGAATTCTACTATAAATGCAGATCAGCAGATGTTTTTAGTTCCTTCATGCAATCCTGTTGTTATAAATAATGAATAGAAAAAAAAACATAAAGAACATGTTAAACGTGTAATCAAATCCCCTGTCCAAAAGATCTATTCTTCCATTTTTCTAAATAACGGAATTCTACTATAAATGCAGATCAGCAGATGTTTTTAGTTCCTTCATGCAATCCTGTTGTTATACATAATGAATAGGAAAAAAACATAAAGAACATGTTAAACGTGTAATCAAATCCCCTGTCCAAAAGATCTATTCTTCCATTTTTCTAAATAAGGGCAGTAACGTACAAAAAATTTGACAACAACGAACAACTCCAGTTTTCTCTCAGAGATAAACCCTCTCGCAAGTTTTTTTTGGACAACAATTCGAGTAAAAGCATATAACTATATAAGGTCACACCAACTTGAACACTTGTAATTCATATTCCATATTAAACACAGTCTCAACAGCATTTTACAGTTTTTCTGTCTTTTACCGTATTCGTTCGGTTTAGACACTTGGAAGATGATCCATGAAGTATTGAAGTGGTGCAAAATCTTTTTAATGAGGATGCAGGTCTGACAAGTATTGAGACTCGCCTACACAACGATATTTAAATAGTACAGAATAATTGAATGAGTGCAAAAGTAAAATATCTCAACATAAATGGTTATCTATCCACAATAATTAATTATAGGAAGAAAGTCTCACATTCCCTTTCTGTCCTTGAAACTCGGGGGAGTTGATTATTGCTAATGCTGGAGCTAAAAAGACAAATGATGGACCCTGTATCAGTGGCAATCGCGATCCGAAAAATGAGTGCAAGAGTGTTGTCACTCCCGACACAAAGAGCACAGTTGACACTACCATGGATGTTTCCTCCTGATACATTCTACCGCCCATTAGATCATTTTAAATACTAAGTCCACAAAAATTATATATATTCAATGAATAAAATTAATAATCAGAAAATTACTCACATGAGTACCACCCATTGCAGGAACTATGACCAGTGGAATGAGAATCAACGAACCCAGGATAGAAAGATAATGTTGTAATCCATAAAAACCAATTGGCACTGAAACAATAAACAAATATAACGTCATATATTAAGATCGAAATAGACGTAAAAATAAGATCTTTTAGCCAATTAGGTAAATTGATAACTTATTATACCTAGTCCAGGCGAATCTCTGAGCTCGTACTTCAAATGAGAGTGACGACCAACAAAGCCATCATCATCAACCATTTGCGGCAAAACACCTACAACATCTTCATGACTAGGTTTCTGATTAGGAACATGGGGCGGAGGATCAGCTCTGAGCTGACCATTAGAACCTGGAACAGTAGCTTTCGGTACTACTTCTGAGTCTCTTCTCTTCCTTACAGTCTGATCTCTATCCGCCGCTGGCACTTTCTCAGTCTCCGGTAGACCATTCGTCGTAGTTGCAGCCAAAGGTGTTCGTTCTCGACCAGATTCAAGATCTACATTAGCATCAGCTTCTTTAGGTTTCGGTGGCAAGATCTGACCTGAATCACTCACATTAGCTTCTCCAGAGAACTTTGGTCTAAATCCAGTTCTCCTGGCCCATGAAGATGGTGGCATTGCAGTAGATTCTGGTGCCGGTGGCCATGGTCCTGGGCGTGGACGTTTTGTTGGATCAGACGCCGCCATTTTCCGGCGAACTAAAGCTGCATCGCCGAATAATATAATAAATGCGAACAGATCTGATCTACAATTAGGGTTTTGTTGAAGTAATTAAAGAAGTTTCTTCTAGAAGATTAGGGTAATGAGAAGAGGATAAAGAGAAAGAAAATGTGATTCGCTGTGAATGAGCTAGCTTTGATAGAGCTATTAACAGTGGAGTGAGAAAGAGGCGTCTAGGTGTTTGAGAGGTGGAAGAAAAGCCAAAAACAGACAACTAATATCGAATGAGTGAAGTGAAGTGAAGTAGTGTGCATAGTAGTGTTTGGGATGTCGGTGTGGTCAATGCCCGAACCAAGACCCGATTTTGCTTTTCTCACTGTAGATTTTAGGATAATGTAAATGAGGTTTCGTTTTCAGTGTGAAGCGGTTTGTTACCGAACCGGAAACCATATATTTTAGGCACAGTGATAGAAAGGAACACCGAACACTTGATTAGATTATCATTATTAAATTTTTATAACTTGATTAGATTATCATTATTAAATTTTATAACTAGATTTGCTTATGAAAATGCCATTTGCATTTTTGTCGTGGATTCGGATTTTATCAATAATAAATATGGACAGCAAGAAATCCACTTTAGTTATAAAGTATAACAAGCTATTCATATGGTTGGTTCAAACTTAATTCTGGTTGGATCATCCAGACCAAACCCTGGACCTGCCGGAGCTACATTGAGATTGATTAGGCTTTATGCATCATTCTTTGCCCGGCTTGCATGCTGTGCATCAGCTGGGAATTAGAGATTGATTTTACTTTTATTGTGTTGATTCTTAGGACTAACACGTATTCCTACTTCCTAGTAAAATGTTAGAAAAAGTGATATGAGCAGTAGGATATATCTAATTTCCTCAACT
>JABWDY010032362.1:41147-51167 GCA_013358455.1 Thalictrum thalictroides | reverse complement strand
GTTCGTTTTCCACCGTTAGATCTGAACACGTGTCCGGTGGAGATGATACACACTAAACGTGTTGCAGTTGCTTTGACTGACGGTTCAACTGCTTGAGGTGAAACTCTTCCACTTCCTACTACATGACATTATTACAAGCAACACGTGTACAAACGCGACTTGGAAGCCTTACAGACCTAGCGTTATATCTTCTTTTCAGCTCGATTTTCACTCGAACTAAAAAGAGGGGGCTTATGTAGTGGTACTAGATACACCAACCAATCAGAAGGCGACACGTGGCATCATAACCGACCTGAAGAGGTACTATCGACCTGACCTGATAGAACATTACCGATCTACTTCACTCGTTCTGTCAAGTCGGATAGTGCAAATATAGAAACGTATCACAATTAGATACTGAAGATATCCGATCGGCACGCGGAGTATTTGTTACCTTCTATAACTCAATCACTTAATGATTTGATTGCCAAATCAAATCAAGTCGGTTATCTTGCGTATCAAGGAAGATCTCTCAATCACCGCCTCATCATCTCCTATAAAACCTAAGAACTACGGTGGCTTGATCTCTAAGTTCAACATCCCCGAACTAGAGTACGTAGGCAACTTCGACCTCAACCGAAGTGCAGCCCTTTCCATAATCCAATCCCCCTTTTGGTCCTCATTATCAATCCGACCTAGAGTAGTGTGTTAGTCTGAAATCAGGTTAATACAGAGTCCATCCCAAGAAAACATGTTTTTTTTACTTTTTTTTTTCCTTTCAAAAACTAAATCAATAATGACTTGTTTTGAATAAGTGGTTTGATGTAGTAGTAGTTTTTATGTTCTTCGAAGTACTTGTGTGACATGTGTTTCCTTAGGAAATTTTTGAATGTGTATGCTTAGTTATTGTCATTTTAGGATAATGTATATCCGTTTGCAGATTGTGTTGATTATTCTTGGCTTTATCCAGTACATATGTATTTGATCCTTTGTTTTTCTACCGTTGACTCCTAGGTCATCGGAATGATGTCTAGGAAACGTTAAAGTTATATTATAAGTGTTTTTCCATGGTCCAAAATTTTGATCAAAGAGCTGAAGTTATTAGGCTATTAGCTTGAGCAATAAGATGCTATGCAAAAGTTATTCTCCATCCTGAAAATTTGATTACTGTCAATATTATGCTAATTTATGAAAGAAAATTAAAAGTTGGGATCTGTTACAATGCCGAGCCTTACTTTTTCAAGAAGTTGTTTTAGTACCCAGACAATTGTGAACCTATTGAGAGAAATGTTTGTATTACTATTATTAATACGACACATCAGCTTATGAAAGTTAATGGTATAGTGTCTTCTTACTGATAGTATGTTAAGTTTAAGTGTTTTACATATACCCTACTAAATTTATCTTACCAATACTAATAAGTGCTCAGCACTACATCAAGACTTATATACATTATTAACTTTGTATGCCAATTTGTGCCATACCTTTATAATTTGTTTATGTATTCATTACTTGTACTGTATATGTCTGTGAAAGTCTGAAAGATGTACTTCATTTATTTGACAGAATCCAGTCAAATCATTTAAAATTATGACTTCAGTTGTGTAAGCATTTGGTGCCTGTGGGTATATGTAGAAGTTCAAATATCTGTTGTTTCCCCCTCACCTACAAACACACACATCTTCATAAAGACAATGCCAACCTCTATCTTGGTCATATTTATGATATTTGTATGTTAAATATCAACCTAATATATTCTTGTTTTCCCATGTAGCATGAGGCTCCCTTGAACCTCGGGATTGTTGTATTCACCTGAACAGTGATGGAGGCTTGTGAATGAGGTCTTACACCCACCATCTCAAATATTAACATTATACTAGATTGTGGGTACCTAACAAGGATCACTTGTGTTTAGTTTTGGAAAGGTTTTCAAGGGCCAGTGCTTGGTTGGCCTGCTTCTTGTGTAACTTCCTTGTAACAATATTAGGTGAAGCAGAATTCAGCCCTAAATTAAGAATATTGGACAAGTAGGTAAAATTTAGTGAAAGGACATCTTTATTTATGGAGAGCCTAGTGTCGCCATTGGGGAACAAGTTAAGCCATCAGATTCCTGCACGTAAATGTACTTCAGGAGGGTCTCAGAAAGATTTGTGGTCTATAGCAAGAGAAGGGTCCTTGTCTGAAGTTGATTTCGCATTGATGATTTTGAAGAAACATGGTGGAAACATTGATGCAAGGAATATGTTAGGCCTTACTCCTCTTCACATTGCAACATGGAGAAATAACATTCCTATTGTTAGGAAACTACTTGCAGCTGGAGCTGATCCTGATGCAAGGGTATGCAGCTTCCCTGTTCATCTTTTTTTCCCCTTCCATTTTGTGTGGGTCTGTATGTTAATTAAAAGTAACGATTGGTTTAAAATTATTATTATTGGTATAAGTATCCATAAGAACCATATGTTACTTTATTATCTATCCCAGGATGGAGAGTCTGGATGGAGTAGTCTACACAGGGCTCTACATTTTGGTCATCTAGCAGTGGCAAGCATACTTCTTCAATCTGGTGGATCTCTTACATTGGAGGACTCCAAAAGACGGATTCCTACCGATCTCCTGTCCGGGCCTGTGTTGCAGGTTAATGGGAGTGACTGTAATGCAGGTATACCTTGTAGAGGGATCAGTAGCTTATGATGCTGTACCACATCACAACCATACCTTTTTGACCTTTGATCATTTATGTAACTGTTGCTTGAGTTAGGACACAGGTAGATGTGTTAACTGATATCTGGGCTGTTACATGTTGTTTAGTTCTTACAGAGGTCTTCAGTTGGGGAAGTGGTGCTAACTATCAACTTGGAACTGGGAATGCACACATACAAAAATTACCTTGTAGAGTTGATGCACTTCAAGGCTTGTCTGTGAAATTTTCTTCTGCTGCAAAGTTTCATAGCGTAGCTGTTGGTACACGTGGAGAACTATATACATGGGGATTTGGAAGGGGAGGTCGCCTTGGACACCCTGAGTTTGATATCCACAGGTACTTTAGTTTAACGTTTTGTTGGTAAAATAATCTCTGATGTGTATGTACAAAATAATACACTAGTATGTTCCATATAGAGGTAGCTTTAACTAAATCGTTCCTGTTTCTGGGCCTCTCTCTTACTGATTTTATTGATGTTTGACATAACTGCCAGTACTGTTGGTTTTTCATTATAACTCGAGTTAATCTCCCAAAATGTCTAGGATAGCTGTACTCAACTAAAATAGTGGTTCTTTGCAGTGGACAAGCTGCAGTAATTACCCCACGCCAAGTGACTTGCGGTTTAGGATCTCGACGAGTTAAGGCGATTGCAGCTGCCAAACATCACACTGTTATAGCAACAGAGGGTGGGGAAGTCTTTACTTGGGGATCCAATAGAGGTACACCATTGCCCTCTGTTTACAAATACTGGATTAACTAGTGAAGGATACAATCCCGCCCTCCACTCACCTGAAAAAAAAGCAAAACAAAATAAACAAATCAGCTTATCTGTTATGTCTTATAATTATTGGTGCATACAAATTTTAGAAGATGCAGTCTGTTGATAATGCCATGCAGAGGGTCAGCTTGGATATACTTCAGTGGATAGCCAACCAACACCAAGGCGCGTGAGTTCACTTAGAACAAAAGTAATTTCTGTTGCGGCAGCTAACAAACACACAGCCGTGATTTCCGAGTCTGGGGAAGTTTTCACTTGGGGCTGCAACAAGGAGGGTCAATTGGGTTATGGTACCTCCAACTCGGCTTCAAATTACACACCAAGGGTTGTTGAATACCTCAAGGGAAAAAATTTGATAGAAATTGCAGCTGCAAAATATCACACAATTGTATTAGGGGCAGATGGTGAGGTAAGTTGGATTGTTTATTTCTTTCTTTAATAATTCTGCCCTTTTGGGGTCATTGAAGTGGCATATTGTGATTTTGTCCATCAAATTCACTATGCTTTATATTTGACATCTACACGCCTTTTTATGTTATTTGCTGATTAATCAACATTGTGTTTTTAGGCTTTTTACTTATCAGTTGAGCTATCGAAATACAACATTTATTCATCTTTTAGAATTGAATAATTCTTCAACTTGGCATCATGGTAGAATATAGTTACCATTATCAATAACGGTTGATTTCTTGTGCATTTTGTCTCTTTTAGTCTTTTGTGCTAAGTTGGCGAGCATTTGTTGTAAACATTGTGTTGGTATTGTATTTGAGTGGTTCAAATGTCTGTACAAAATTATGACACAGTTTACTGGATCATTATGAGTTGCAGGTGTTCACTTGGGGTCATAGGCTTGTTATACCAAGGCGTGTACTCATTGCTAGAAATATTAAAAAAGGTGGAGATACTCAAGTGAAGTTCCACCGCATGGAAAAGCTTCATGTTGTTGCCGTAGCTGCAGGAATGGTACATAGTCTGGCACTGACTGATGATGGTTCATTGTTCTATTGGGTGTCCTCCGACCCTGGTCTTAGATGCCGACAGGTATGATTTGATTTGGAATTTTTTTGTTATTTAATTCTTACAATCCTTGCCTCCCATTTTTAAATTTTCATTCTGCCTTGTTGTTGCATCTAGCTTTATTCAATGTGTGGGAGAAGTTTAGTGAGCATATCTGCGGGGAAGTATTGGACTGCTGCTGCTTCATCTACAGGTGATATTTATATGTGGGATGGAAAGAAAGGTCAGGGTGAGCCTCCTATTGCTACTCGGTTGCATGGCGTGAAGCGAGCTACCTCTGTTTCAGTTGGTGAAACCCACTTGCTGATTGTTTGTGCTCTTTATCATCCTGTGTATCCTCCCAAATTGGCTAGAAGTCTAGAGAAGCTAAGGGTTGAGATCAAAGATGAATTTGAAGAGTTAGAAGAAGGGTTCATGTTTGATGATATAAATGACAAAAAGGTCTTGACTACTTTACAAAAGGAAGATGATGATAAAAGGCCTGTGCCAAGTTTAAAAAGCCTGTGTGAGCAAGCGGCTGCTGAGTCTCTTGTGGAGCCCAGGAATGCCATTCAACTCCTTGAGATTGCAGATTCTATGGGCGCTGATGAACTGAGAAAACATTGTGAGGTACTATGATGACTTTAAATGTTACTTTAGTTTCACTTACCATGGTTAAACGTATCACAGTGAGGACTGGCAATGCCAATTACTGTACGCTTGCAATTTGCATTGCATGCTTTATCCTATTTAGCAGCAAGCAGATCAACAGATTCTATATAACTTGGGGAAGCTAATGAAATTAATGAATTGTTTGCAGAATATAGCTATGCGCAACCTGGACTATATTCTTACAGTTTCAGCACAATCGATCGCAAGTGCTTCACTAGAAGTTCTTGCTAATTTGGAGAAAGTAATGGATGCGAAGTCCTCTGAGTCATGGAGTCACCGTCGGCTCCCAACTCCAACTGCTACCTTTCCTGCAGTTATCAATAGCGAAGAGGAAGACATCGATACTGAAAGCCCAAGGGTTCGTGACAACAACTCAAATCTTGTCTTCAAAACATACAGAGATAAGAGATCAGGAAGCTTCCTGCAATCCAAACACGGGGCAGATCAAGCAGTTGACAAACAGATCCGTGCCTTACGGAAGAAGTTGCAGCAAATTGAGATGCTGGAAGCAAAGCAAGCTAATGGCCATCCTCTTGATGACCAGCAGATTGCTAAGCTTCAGACAAGGTCAGCTCTCGAGATCTCACTTACTGAGCTTGGTGCTACAGTTGAGAAACAGGATATACCTTCATCTCCAGCTTTGTCAGATGGGAAGGGCAGCAAGAAACTAGTTGTAACTAAAAAGCAAAAGAGGAAGACCAGGCAGAAGGCGGAACAGGCAATACGGACCCCAGAAATACCCGAAATTGTGGAACCTTATCCAATAAAGGGGTTCTTGGATGGTGAAATCTGTCAAATTCCGAAGGAAAAGGTGAGGTTTCTCTGCTTTTTGAGTTCTTGCATTTTATCATATCCAGCTAGAATTTCGATCTGTGGGTACATGAGTATTACGTAATTGCGTGCAATCCCCCTGATTTCAAATTTATAATATGCAAGATGTTTGGGAAAATGTATTGATGTAAAAACAGATCCAAAATCCCAGCTATACATAGTGTTTATCCAGTGGCTGGGATGTGCTTACTGAACAAAAACATTCAACATATCCCTGCCAGTAGATGACATGTTTGTGTGGGTCTTTGACGTAGTTTTGAATATAAAGCTCTCTGAGTTCTCTTGGACCCTTTAGGAAGAACCCATTTAGATGTTGCTTCCATTTATTCTGTACAGGAAATGGTAATTTGAATAATTAGTGAGATTTAATATTACATGTATATTTTTTCAAAAACTCCGTTTTGGACATCATGATATAGACCTGGTGTTAGACATGTGCATTAGGTTGATTATATATCGGGCTTCTAATTTATGGCATTTTGTAATGCCTCTTTCATCTTTTTATTAAATAACAGGGGTCTTGTAATTGTACTGTTACTGTGTAGGACGACAACTAATTGTAAAAGAAACGGAAGGAAAAGGATATATTTGATAGGTCTTATTGTTACTTCATGTTTTGGTTGTTTGCGTTTGCAAGCAAATTCTTAAGTTTGTAAATTTGTACCGTATATTGTAGAATGAACCTAAATAGCTCTTGCCTTAATTAAATTTATTACATTCTATCATAGAGTAATATAATCGTATTGATTAGAAAAGGATCTTCTTGATGGTTCATGTTGGCTAACATGATGTTATGGGACATCGTCTTATATCCTTATTCTATGCTGAAGTAGTTATTGTCTTTTTTATTTTTAAAGAAGCCAAGTGTATATGTGTAATTAATTTGTTACATGTGAAAATAGGATGGTGATAATAATTCTGAAGAAATTAGAGGGAACCCCCCGGCTTTGGACGATGCTTCTCTTTGCAAACCAATGAAAGATGTCAGAGACGGCCTCAACAGTAAAGCATCCTCCCCAGCTGCACCTAAGAGGAAGAACAAGAAAGGCGGTCTTTCAATGTTCTTGAGTGGGGCCCTAGATGATTTACCCCAAAAAGCTGCTCCCCCACTAGTTACCCCCAAAAATGAGGGACCCGCATGGGGTGGAGCTAAGATCTTAAAAGGTCCTGCTTCTCTCCGTGATATTCAGGATGAAGAAAACAAAACAAGAAAGAGCCAGCCAAGTAGAAAAGTTAACAGTCAGGCAGAAGAGCTTATTGAGGGAAGAAATGATGGGGGAATCCCGTTGAGTTCATTTTTGCCAATAGGGCATTCTAGCTCAATAGCTGTGGCTTCGTCCTGCACATCACTGGCATTGGAAGGAGAGAAGAATACTCCTCCTTGGGCTGCTGCTGGATCCTCTCCTATCTCATGTAAATTATCCCTACGAGACATTCAGATGCAGCAGGTATGATTTACATTTTCCTTGTTTCAGTTGATATGTTAGACCTAAAGGAACAGTCTCATATATCAATTAATTTAGTGTTTTATCAAGTATGTGTTTTTCTAATTGATTTATGTATCACTGTTCATCTAACAGACGAAAAAGAATCAGCAATGCCTTTCCCACAGCCCAAAGACTAGGACAGCAGGGTTTTCAGTTACTACTGGACAAGGTTCACCGTCAGACTCAAGTGGCCCGAATCGGTGGTTCAAGCCGGAGAACAATTCAGCTTCTTCAATTCGTTCAATTCAGATTGAGGAGAAAGCAATGAAGGATCTCAAACGCTTCTACAGTAATGTTAAGTTGGTGAGAGACCAGACATAATTTGACTGGTATTCTTTTAACAAGTAGAGGATTTTAGGCATTTAGATTTTTTTTTTTCTTTGATAGGAAATAGTAAGAAGTCTCTGTAAATTTGATTGTACATTGTCCAGATGGATCTCACTGTACATTTAAGTTATAGACTTCCAGATTCAGATTAGGCATAGTATTTATTCCATAATAATGGTTTATTATGAATTCTGGATCTCACTGTACATTTTAAGTTAATATTTGATTTATTAATATCTCTTTAAATTAATGGAATTTTTCGGGCCCATAATAAGCTAAATTTTTATTCTGTAAGTTAATAATATTTCTAAGTTAATAAAAATAAGCTAGGACATGAGGCTATTAATTTAAAGATGTTTTATTAGTCTATGTTTGAAAATAATACTAAGTAGATTGGCATTACGAAAGAACAATCAAACGGAACCTATAGGAATTTCTATTACTAAATTGAAACTATTCTAGAGTATATATTATTGAAGAACGAGGTATCTCCCTTTGTTTTTATCATATCAATTTTGTAAGAAGCTCTGCGTTTCTCTCTTTCAATGGTAGATAATGCAGGAAGATGTTTGTTTGCTGCGGTGTCGTATCTTGGAAAGACTGAGTTGGCTTCTTGCAGAATCGAACAAGGGAAGCGAAAACCCTCTTCAGGGTTGATAACATTATCATCTTTGTCGTCATTGCCATTGCCACAACTGTCCCCAGCAGACGAAGATGACAAGCCTTCAGAATTGCGAAATTCAGTATTACCAACACCACCGTCACCACTAGAAAAGGATATTATGAAATATTCAACAACCTCATCCTCATCACTCGAGGATGGTGATTTCAGACCACTGCCCTCACCTCCAACACAGCTACAAAGACCAACAAATCTAGCTAGTAATAAAGGAAGGACATAATAAAGAGAAAAGAGTGGTTGCTGATGTCAATATGATCACCACTAACAAGCACGAGACTACCAAAGAGGTCGAAAGTAAACAAGAAAGGAAAGGAGAAAGTAAGAGCTCCAGCACGAACTATGCCAAAGCATATGTGGGATCTGATCACAGGCAGTGAAGTGCAAGGGGAAGATATTAACTGGATAAACACCAAACTTATTTATGAGAGTGATATTAAAAAAAATCAAAACCGTCTACTGTTGTCAGATCCTAAACAAGTAGAAGAAGTTATGAAAGAGGAGGAAATTAAATCTGTGCGTGGTTCAGAGAAAAATATGGAAGTGCATGCATGTATTTGATCCCAAACTTGTTGTGCGAAAACTGAACATTAGTTATTGGAAGGGGACACGTAGGTACGCTTTGATCACACGCTGATGGTCAAAACTTGCTAAAGGAAACGGACTCAAACCAAGAAGCCATGAGGTAGACCTATGGTCTTTCAGAAACCAACTGGGCATGCTTTGTTTTGCTGTCAAC
The DNA here is from genome assembly GCA_013358455.1 of Thalictrum thalictroides. Classification (NCBI taxonomy): domain Eukaryota; kingdom Viridiplantae; phylum Streptophyta; class Magnoliopsida; order Ranunculales; family Ranunculaceae; genus Thalictrum; species Thalictrum thalictroides. Next base: position 41,978 of record JABWDY010032362.1, on the reverse strand, counting down.
TTTCGAAGAATAAGCTAGGAGTGAGGAGGAGGATGAGCATCTTGATCCTAAGGACGAGGATTCTGATGATGCGGAGAATGATCGAAGATCCTACAGGTGGTGCAGGGACTCATGGGGCTAGCACGAGCGGCGGGTACATACAGAGGGAGTACGTACTAGTGGTGATATTGATACTACTGCGGCTGTGTGACTATTGAACTTAACTACTGTCACTGCATAAACTATTTTATTTTCTTTGCAAGTAACTATTGAACTTATTAATTACTATTCCTTTTTCTGATTACTATTGTAATTAATGGCAGGCCTAGTGAAATTGTAAGTTAAGAAAGAAAAGGTCACTGGTGACTGGTACGGTCAGGCGATTTCAATGATCATTACAACGTCCCTACCCAGGCGCCAATAACGTACAATCAACACCATCTACAGACTGCAGTGCCACTTCTGGAGGACAATTATGCCTACTCAGTAGAAGGTTTGATTCAGGGCACTTGTAAGGTTAATAGAAGCCAAGAAAATGAGTTAAAAATGAATGAGAATCGGACCTACATACATTGATATACAATCAAGTATGTTTTGAACACTAACTAAAGTGGTAGGGTCATAGAAGGAGAAACACCAACTGCAACTAATCTGTTCAGAGACTTGAGTCTTTGTTGATTTTCCAAATTTTTGACCAAAATAAAGATGTAGAAATGATTGGTAGATTTGTGAAACAAGGGTCATTATGAGGGAAAGTGAAACAAGCTAGCAGAAGAAAAAGAGAAAGGTGAAAAAATAATTTGATGTGAAATCCCCATATCAATGTGCCATGAAGAAAACATGTATACAAAG
>JABWDY010032316.1:0-11889 GCA_013358455.1 Thalictrum thalictroides | reverse complement strand
TGTATGGTCAGTGGACATTCCATCAAAAATCAAAATGTTCATGTAACTACTGACAAGGACCCAGGCACCCAGCTGCAGCATAGAGGTATAGACCTCACCACTGAGTGCATCCTTTGCAAAAGACATCAAGAAACCATTGACTTATGGGGCAATTGACTACACTGATATTATATAGTTGAGAAATTCTTTGAGGATGGCAAAGGTGCAGAGCTGTTGGTCTAGGAAGCAAACTATGGAATGCAACAGTTTGGATATATGGAATATGAGAAATAATACAATCTTCAGAGCAACACAGCCTAACTTGGAGACACTCTGTGATCATGTCAAAGCACTACTGCTATGGTTTTGGGTAGGAAGAACCAGGTAGACACCGAGACTACAGCTTCAGGGAAGTGCCTACAAACTGGGAGATACTGATACTGCAGTGAAGACTTCACCATCCAGCAGCTGAGCATTGTCAGAGAGCTTATGACATGGTAAGTGCTAGACACAACTTAAAACCTTTTGACATAATGTGCATCTTCTGACTTTACATTCTAAAATATTTTTGGGTGATCTATCTTTCCTCAAACAATTAAGATTTTGCGAAAACAAAGCACAGTTAAAGAGTTAACTCAGATTACCATTTCCATATAAAAGCAACAAAAATAAAATCCCAAAACAGTTCCATTCCCATATCATAATCCTAAAACTGTTACAACCCAAATATTCCAACCTCATCCATTTTACATGACTCCCATTTTGCTGATAAAAAAACAAAAAGGGAGCTGGACAACTTGTAAGTTTCAATATAAACCACTTGAAGTTACTGGGTAAAAAAATTTAATTTCAGAAATGCAAAACTTTTCAGCAACTCTTACTATATTCAAGGGGTCTGTAGTACCCGACAACGGTATTCTCCAAGGGCCCATATAGGGAATATGTTTCTATACGCAGAGTAGCTGATCATACAGTTCCTGTTGAAGACTCCCATGATCTCCTGATAAACAAATATGTAAGCATTAAATTCCATGATAAATTGTCTAATCTAAACTAAACATATATAAAAGAGAATCCTGAAACTCTTTAGTCTGCAGTAGCAGAGGTTCCTTTCTTGTTTATTCAGATTTCGATTTCATTGTAAGGTTTCACGAAACCAACTTGCAAGAACATACGGAGTACCAAGAACTCAAGCAGTGCAAATATAAATCCATTTGCAATCTATGCTAAATCTTACCATACAATCAAATCAATACCCAGAAAAGATCAATTGCCTTATGAAACTGTGCAATTTGACCATGTACAATATCTTTAAAAAAGAACAAGCATACCCATCTCTCATTTGCTTACCACATACCCGTCCCACTTGTCACCAACCATACCCCCACTATCTGGGATTACAATAAATGATCTTGCTCTGAAGTTCTATTATATCTATACATATCTACATTTCATTTCATAATTTGGAAAGATGCAAAGAACAGAACAAAAGAGATAATTTTATTCAATTGTATAAAGCAACAAGACAACAAAAATAATAAGTTGGAGGCAGAAGAGCTACCTCTTGTGGAAAATCGCCATTCTCCATTTGGGAATTTATCAACACCCTCGCTGCACGATGTAATGGTGCAGGGTCTCTCTCAGCCTATTCAAGTAAGATTAAACTGAAACTAAGCAAATGACTTTTGGATAAGAAAATAAGTACAACAATAATTTGAGAATAGCAAATACACCCAATATGAAGATTGACATAAGGCTCATTTAAGCATTAGGTTCACATGCCGTTAGATATGCGAAGATTATTTACAAAGAACATACGGACAAGCTTGTGAATTTTATTGAGAGCAGATTAACTTTCTAAATATCATCAAAGCAGATGGTTCATAAGGCGATTAAAAGATTATTTTAATGAATTCGGTAATAATTATGATTATTTTCAATATCAGGCTAGTTTTAATATAAGTTAAACCTATTTGAGTAAGTTTATCTCCCATGTATCCATTGTAGCTTATTCTTCAAACAAATGAGAAGTCTTCTTCTTTCACATTGTCAGATTCAACCTATTACAAAGACTATTCATTTGCACAAAGTGGTCCATTACAAAGACTGAATTCATTCACCGGACACAGTAATGCAATCTGGGTTACAGATCATTGTACAGTTCAACCAATTACCAAGTGAATTCATTGTACATTTCACTTATATGTTCGTTGTTTAAAGTATTCCGAACATTCATTAGTCTTTTAACTGAGCCAACATTGGTTTGTACCATTAAACCCTCACCCATTAAACCATGATTTCCATTTCACTACATCAGCATGCCTAGATTTAGTACATCCGAACAGCATTCCTAAACAAGGACCACGAAAGACGTTTCCCTCAATATAAGTAATTGAAAAATAATTTACTAGAGAATACTAGGAGGTTGGTGAGGTTTACTAAACCAATGCTTTTTGTTTCCAAGAGATGAAGCTATAAGGTAAAATTCATTATTTATATACACACATAAACAGAAGATAATAGTTATCCATTTTCACCTGCCCAGCATCAATCAGAGCCGTCATAGCCCATCCGGTATTTACAATATGTGGTCGATCTCCATTGATATTTGTATACACCTGGTTCGAAAAAAGTATTGAACTATTGTCAAAGATGAACTATTAGAGTGTAAGACAATGCATATAATCAAATTTTACAAGATTTTCACATGATACCTGATAATTGCTAATTTGCTATCAAGAAGTTTAAAATATATAATTAAAGATGGTAGTACCCCAATATATATGATTATTGTGCCCATACATCATCCAAACAAATCAGATACCACCTGATATTTGACGTATACATTATACACTAAGATGAGTTTCTTTTTGTGGACTTTTCTTTGGGGCAGGATCCTCACTTTAGATAACCTCAAGAAGGTGGGTAACAACTAACAACATGGCCAATAGATGTGTTCTCTGCAAATCCAAAGAGGAGAGTATTCAACACCTTTTTATCGAATGTACATTTGTCGGGCAGATCTGGGAGAGGTTTCATAGCTCCGTGGGTGTAGCTCGAGTACCCGTGAAGCTCCGTTAGAGATTTGTTGGTGCAATGGAAAGATAGAAACTTAATACGACAGGGAAGCAGATATGGAAATTTATTTTTCACGTCATATGCTGGGAAATGTGGATGGAGAGAAACCACAGAATTTTTTAGGAGAAAGAATGTGCCTGGGATCATGTCCAAATTTTTATCAATACCACAGAATTTTTAGAAGAAAGAATGTGCCTGGGATCATGTTCAAATTTCTATCAATACCACAGAATTTTTTAGAAGAAAGAATGTGCCTGGGATCATGTTCAAATTTCTATCAATACCACTGTCTGGAACTGGACTTTTTACATTCCGTAACTGTGGGGATAAGACTTGTAATAGTGTGTAACCGATATAACCATCTTTTGGGGGGTTGAGTGTGATTCCCTCAGTCACACTGTCAAAATAAAATCTATTGTTTTACCGGTCAAAAACAAATACATTATGCACTAATGTGTGCCACTAACATACACAAGAAAACAAATGTTTTAACAATTTTTATAGCTCATATTCAAATCAAATACAAATAATAACATGTAAGAAATGGAATAAATATATGCTACTACAAACCAGCACTATAAGCAGCAAGTACATATTAGAAAAATGTCAACGTAAAGTGATTTTGTAACAATGTAAAGTGATTAGAACATCCACTTTCAAATTCATGTGGGAAATCAACAGCTAAAGTGCTACACCGTTTTTAGCTAGTTTTTAACGCACCATGCCTTTCCTAAGACGAAGGGAAGATGAAACAAGGGAAATTTGAACCTAAGGTGCTTTATTGTTTTTAACACAGCAAGCCTTTCCTGACAGGAAGGGAAGATGAATTTTGAACAGCATTGGAATCATGGAACTATTGTTTTCTAGGTTGAAGTTCACGAGAAGCTTCCAAAATACTTCCGGTCATTTTCAGTTCTCTATCAAGAGTCAAGAGAGCATGCGAGAGAGTGATTTCTGGAAGTAATCTGTTCTCAGAAATTTAGTTCTACTGTGGGACAACTTAACCTAAAGCCATAGTATTCCTTTTTAAATAATGTATGATGGTCATCTAAAAAAAATCTAACTTTAACAGTTAAGAAACGAAAATCGTATTGAAAAGAAGAACTTAACCTTGTTTTGACAAGAAAGATAACTCTCTCCCCATCCTCCTGAAGCCAGCTCTTTGGACAACAGAAATTCACAAGCTTTACGTATGCTAGAGTTATTTCTGAAAGTTTCTCCAGCAGCGATCAAACCCTTTATCCCAAACCATGTGGCATAGGTGAAGCATACTGCCCAAGAGCCATACCTGTACAAAGAAATTTGCAGTTGGCGAACTCTGTTTTTTCCCTTTTTTGCTCAATAAGAAAAGAATATGATTTATAGTAGGAAAGAAGTAACTTTAAATAGTAGTCAACTCAACTTCAGTGCATAGTATAAAGTTTTTTTTGTAAACTCAAGTAAACCACTGATATCATGCCCTATAAGCAACTCACAATGATTAAATAACCCAATGATACACTGACTACCAAACTAGAAAACTAACAAGTTGTATCATACAAGAACTCAAGAAGTAAAGGAAGGAAACAAACCAAGAACCATTTGGAGCTTGTATCTTCTCAAGAAATCTCACAGATTTTGCAATACAAGTTTCTATGTCTTCTTTCCGGTGTTCAGGATATAGTTGCTTGAATGAGGTCAATGCCTGGATTGCTGCAGAGGTACATTCCACATACCTACAAAACTGTCCCAATAAGCACTTCGGGCAAACAATTCCACCAAAATAGAAACACAATATTTAACAGAAGGCGCTGAACTTACGGATAATCTATGACGATGTCACCAAAAGTTTCAGCAGGATTGATTAACTGATAATAAGAAAAAAAGTCAAAATAAATGATTAGGTAACCAATCGAGCAAATCTAAGAAGAACATAGTTGATACCGAAGAATATTTACAATTTATTTGAGCAATGTGAGTGGATCTGGCCACGCAACTATCATTTTTTTTCCTTGAGCTTTAAACTCAATTAATGAATTTGTTTCATATCGTCAAGGATTCACTCGCAATCTTTCTCACAAAGAAGAAGACCATATTCATACACTGAATACATATGTCTAATCATTTCACATTGGGTTATGATTGGTTCGTGGAGACAACTTCTCTACCTCATTCATAATAAGTTAGTCATTTTTAGTAGTCAATAAGTATCACTAACTAAAGAAACAGACTTAGATAATCCCAAATACAAGGGAAAACAGATTAAGTACAGGAACAAAATGTAATCATCTACAAAGGGAAGTGAAAGATTTCGCATTCTGTATGTAGGATGCTCAACTTGGAAAACTCTTAAAATTTCTCTGTTTTGCAGTCTGTAATGATCTTCTTTCAGTGTTATGCATTTCTAATAAGTTTTTTTTAACAAATAGGCAAAATAACTACTTAGTAATATGGTAATACACACATCTTATAGTGAGTACTTGGAGCTTCCTGCCTTTCAGCTTTCAAAAAGGTAGTTTCCCTATCTTGTTCGGTACGACAGTTTTAAAAAAAAAAACAAATAACTGAAGAACATGTTAAGTAATCTAGGATGAAAGCGAAGAGCATAGACACCCTTCCATGAAGCAACAACTTTATAATAGGGACACCAATTCTCGGATAACCAATGAGATATGACATTTTCTCCCATGATATTAAAGTGAGGACATTTAATAAATTCGATCCTTTTCTTTTTTTAGGAGACTGTCATGAACTGCCCTACTTTGCAAGAGTTTGATATGAGAAAGAATGAAAAACATAGAAGATAATCTATGATATATTCCTACTTTTTTCTGGTTAAGGTTGAAGGTCTTAAGGGTATCAAAGTATATATAAATACATAAAGATAATTGTTGAATACCTCCAACCACGGATAGGATCTGGTAAGTTCATATGTTGCGAATCCTCCTTCGTCATTCTGCAGTGGTACAAAAATTTATATTAAACGAGCAAAAAGTAAAGGAATAAAGTGTGGGAAAGTTCCAAAATAATTGATAGCCTATAGCAAGGTGTACAAGAGACTATATCCACATCTTTATATTCAAAGCAGCTAGTTACTCACTTACTTTAAAGATAGAATTTAATGAACTATAAAATTTCTTTCAATGGAAAAGCAACACAATGGGTGGTAAAAGAAAAAACATCTATGAACAAAGGAATGTTTATCCCCAGCTCCTACACAATAATTACATCAGTGAGCCCCCCTAAAAAACCTTATCCATCTTCCTGTATAATCATCAGGTAAACCGTTTTACAAAGTTGGCAATTACAATTTTTTATGACTTAATCAAAATGATGGCCAGTCGAGCATTGAAGACTTAGTTCTTGTGTGCCTTTCAAGCCATAGCTCATATGGATTCTGAAGTAATTAAATTTATCATTGTTATACAAAAAAATAATAATTTAATTTTAGTTAGAACAAGTGGTTAACACATACAAGTCAACAAAAGAAATAAGCAATGCAACTTAGAGGCAGAGTATAACAGTATGAAAAAACGTGGGAATCTAAAAATGAAAATTTAGGTACCTGCAGCGAAAGAATAACATTCACAGCATCAAAAAGTCGCTTGGCATTTACTGGATCACCGACGGATTCTGCAGGAATCTTTGACAACAGGAGAGCAGCCTAGGCAAGGAATGGGAAACTAGTAAGAGGAGCTTAGCTAATAAAGCTGGTTCAAACCTTTTCTATTTATTTATTGAGGGACATAATTTTAAGATTAATAGTTACCTTTAATCCTTCTGCTGTGCAGTCTGAGATGGGCCAGCCATGATCTACAGTTGAGAAAGGCCATGCACCTTTCGATATGTGGCGATACCATAAATTGAGATCACCAGGGCAATCATCTAAAACCTTCAAGATAAAGCATTCAAAGCTGATCAATGAAGAAAAAAAAAATGCAACAAGTTGTTCGCTGAGATATGAATTCTATTTCTATCATAGAAACCAATGTAATGAAGTAAAATTAAAAAACCTGTGAGGCTTTTATGTAGTCATGTGCTTTCTTAAGAGTTGGGGTGCAGTCCTCATAGAGACCAGTTGAGATAATTGCTTGAACCGCAAAAGCAGTGTCCCACAATTGACTTCCATTATAACCCTGCATTTGTTTTTATTAGAGGTATAACTAACATATAAGTATTTCAAGAATTTTGTCACTAAACAGAGTAATAATAATAAAAAAAATCTGCCAACAGAAACGTTGTGTCTACAATTGGCTTCCATTATGACCTGCACCCTATTTAAAGGCATAGACAGATTTTATAGTTTTAATTTGTCCTTATAGTACAATACTCAACTGCTTATGGATCTTTAGGTACTTAAACATGATCATCAACAATATGGATCATCTCATTTAGAAAATGCAGCACAGGTATCAGCAAAATTTAGAAGTTTGGACACATAAGAATTCTTTTTTAAAGAAAATTTTGAAATATCAATCTTCGGTGATCCTATTAAGACAGCAAAATTACAATGAAATAAGACAGCAGGATCACACAATTTCCAAACCTGCATTTTCATTCCATCTTCCGCGATCCAAAGGTAATCATATAGTCTTGGAATATGCAATTTGAAAGCCTCTGAGTTTGGATCTTCCACCCAGCAGCACAGCATATTTAATACCTGCTTAAACAATCAATACCACACAATCAACAAGTTAAATTGATTTCTATGTTGACCTTATTATGGCATTAAGAAGATAATGATCAAGCCTTATTTTAAACAAAAATAGCAGATCCAACTCTTAAAAGGTTTAATCATATTACTTAACTATAGTAAGACGGAAATAGTGAATAGCAAAACAATAAACAATTCGGATGAGTTATAGAACATCTTCTTTTCCAAGTTTCTAATTATATGATAAGTAACTTGACAATCCACTAATCCACTTTCTAATAGAAGATGCAACACTCTTATTTAAAGAAGAGAATCAAGGTGAATCTATGCATACCTTGTTTACAGGTCCTATGCATATATAACGAGTATTTTCATCTTCATAGTGTATATGTTGCATTGTTGTGCGCAAAGCCTTCTCTCTCAACTTGTTTCCAGGCCACCTCGTGAGAACAGGTTCAAGACCATAATGAAGAGATGCCCATAGAATATCTTGTACTAGTGGGTGTGGGTAGTACAGATCTTCCTGCATAACGAATACTGACAAATGTAAAATTCAATAATAAAAGGTGAAAATAACTCAGAATAAAATGATTATGTACTTTTTTGAAGCTTCTCACTCAGTAACTACAAAATGGACCAACCTTTGCACATAGATTCCGTGCCTGGTTCCAATTTATTTCGTGGTAAGGAACATTATAAAGCTCCTTTCTCAAAGACAGAATTGTTGGCGTGATGGGACCAACAAACCTCTTTCCATATAAATATGACATTGGCAAATAAACCATTCGACAATGACACCACATCCTTCCTATACAGTCAAGAAAATTTAGGATCATTAGGATGCAATTAATTTTCTTTTAGATAATCAAAAATGCTAAAGGCATGCAGAATATGACTGAGAAGAAGGTATGAAAACCTGGATGGAAAGGAAGACAATAAGGGAGCAGCCATGTCTCTGGAGGCAATGGATTGTTGCCAGACCATTCAAACACTCCAAGTACCTATTACAATTTAAATCTATGAAATCAATGACCAGAAACTGATTGTGATGATAACAACAATGATAATGATGGTTAAACAATATCTAAACATGTCGCTAACTAATTTAAACAGCAAGAAGAAAAGGTCGGTTGCATACTGCTAGCCACATTTTCGCCCATGATGTTGTCCACGTCGCACCTCCATGATCCAAAATCCATTTCCTCCCTTTCTCCATTGCACCATCCCCACCATCAGGTCCTTCACCAAGCAACCTCAAAGTAACATAAATCAAAGTTGTTGAAAACATGGTACTCGTTCCCTCAATATGTAAACCCCAACCTCCATCTTCATTCTGCAAAACACATGTGTACATGTTTAGCAACTGTTCATTCCTCATGCAAGAGATATATATAAGAGAGTTACCGCAAACAGATAATAGCAATCTCAACTATTACAAAAACTATGATACTTAACAAACAAAATAAATATTATTTTCACGGATTCATCCTTGCCTGATGATTGTAAAGGTATCGGCGCATCTCATGCTGGTGCTCTGATGATAAGACTGCATTGAGTGCTCCTGTAATGGATAACGTAATGACCTGTTACATAATCTGCAATATTAGAAGCTAGTTGGTTGCAAATGAAAGTAAAATCCATAAATATACAGTATAAATAATTCACAACAAAGGGCAGCAGTCTCCAAAAGCTTTGCAATTAAAAAATTTGCTATAACACAAGCTTAACATAGTAACATGCTGTTTCTTTCATAGTTCTAAAAGGAAAAATGTTAACAATAGTTTTGCCCCTTTTCCTTCTGTTTTTCTAAAGAAATTGATGTAGTTTTTCATAAACAACAATGTCATGAACAATATATGAAAGTCAAATTCATATAATTAGAAAACTTTGCAGTTACAGGAAGCACTTACCAAGCCTGGCATGAGAAACAAAGGACCACCATAATCCCCTGGCCAGTGCCCATCATGTCCCTGGATAGTTGAGTAAAAGCTGAGACCCCTTCTTAGGGTGGTAGTTACGTACTCCTCTGTAACTTGCTCTGTATCTTTTACTTTGACTTGTGGTAAGACTATACCACATGGATGTTCTTTTTCCATCTATGTTTATCATAAAAAGATGAATAGTCTAAGGTATTAGAAAAGAATGTAAATGTAAAGTATAAAGCAACAGCTTACCCAAACTTTTTCAGTTAAAATGAGAACATTGATAATAATAACCAAAAATAAGTATATATGTTCTGAATGGTCGCTAATTCATTGAAGCATTTGTATAAAATTCACTAGAGAATTTATTGGTGTTCAAAATGTGAAATGCTAATATGGCACCAAGAGATAAAACTAGCACAGTCGTGACACTAGGTTTACGCACTTGTTGTGAACACATCATATAATGGGCTTGATGCAGAGTGGATTGGACATGCCATACGTCAAAGAATTTCAAATTTATTTTAATTTGTGAAAGCAAGTTGGGTGAAAAGAGAAGAAAAAAACCGATGCAATGGATACATACTCAGGAATCTCCACGAACATATTGCTTTCAGATCACATCGATACAATACTAAGCAATCAAGCTCCCAAAAGTGTACTCCTAAAATAGGTAACAATATAGACCACTAAAACACGTGAATTCATACACACAAAAGAAATTTGTTTATGAGGAAAATGATGCAGCGATAATCATACCAACTGTGTCAAGGTGTCACCCTTAACTAATTAATCACAGAAAGCAGTTTACAACAACGTCACTAGACGAAACTAGCAATGCCTGCAATGGTGTTTGTTAAACTAATGTGTTGGAATTACTTGCTAAAGTTGCATTTAAAATCTTTCACAAGAATTAACGAAGGGACCCGTTACACATTATTATCCATTAATAGATGGTGACTCAATGAAAATTTATCGAAGTTGTGGCTTTGGGATTTAAACTATATTTGAACTGTGGATTTAAATTCTATGATGCATAAATAATAAACGCACTAATTCTTTCTCCACAAAATAGTAGACTCTTCCACTGTGCTATCAAATGCGGGACTAATCAGCAATTAATTCCCAATTAACAGCTATATGTTACTGGCCCGGATATTTAAAACCCGATTAGGCAATTATTGAAGCTACAGTGGAATAAATCGCTTGATCATGCCGATTAGAGGGATTAATTGTCTGATTAGTTGATAGCGGTTACCAATTAAACATCAAACAATATTTAAACTTTTCCACAATTGTATTGACATATTCTCAACTCGTGTTGAATTAAACTGTTCCAATATATTTTAAGAAAAAAAAAGTCAAAATCGACTATATCCACTATATATTGCAAGATTTCAAGATATACTCTCGTTATTATGCATTGAAAACGACAAGCTCTAAATTACAACAAGATTAGCATTCACAGATCGACACTACAGTATATAACCTTAAGGAGTTGTTAAACCCTGATATCTTCTAATTATTATTGGCATTGTTCCAAAATCATAATGGCATTAACAATGCAACGAGATCTTAGTCAATGTGGTTCTGAAGAACATACCTGGAATCGCATAAGAAGATCGGAACTATGTTTCTTCTGAAAGCGATGATTTCTAAAGTTTTCACGAGCTTTCTCAACTTGTTCACGCTCTTCCGGTGTTCCAAGATTTGGATCAAATTCCCAAACTTGTCTTCCAACATGATTGTTCAAACTCCGAAGCGATGAATCACCACCTCCTTCAGCAATCTTAAGTTTCCACATTACAACAACTACAACTACAACAACTGCTAATCAATCAATCAAACAAACAAACAATATGAATTTGCTTTAAATAGAAAGCAATTTTAGTGAGTAGGTTTCAGTATATATGAGATGATGGTGATGGCTGATGCTGTCGTAGTGTCGGACACTCAAATTGAATGAGTCCTTTTAGGGTCTGTTTGATTAAACCCGTAAAGGGATCTACTGACAACAACGAAGAGGGTAAGTATAAACTATAGAGTTTTGTTTCATTACTTTTTTTTTGAAATTACCATAGTATCCATAAAACAAAAACAATAATTATATGTTTACAGACTAAAGTAATCCAGACAGAAATCCAGACTGATGTGGCAAGTTATGATTTGTTTTACTTTTATTCCGGTCCCACTAGGGTTCACCGCATCCAAGGTGGAGGTTTTAGTTTCAGTCAGTCTGGATAATGTAGTCTGGATTTCTGTCTGTAAGCATAGAAA
>JABWDY010032298.1:1641-20171 GCA_013358455.1 Thalictrum thalictroides | reverse complement strand
AAATTTTATTTTTATACAAATTGCAATCAATATCTTAGGGCATCTCCAATGGTATAGCTATATGTAAAAATACACTATGGCTAACATTATTGCTCCCCAATGGTGTTGTAAAAATAATAGATTCCTTAAAATTTGCTCTATTTTGCTAGGTCAACGGATAAGTTTACCCATTGACCTAGCATAATAGAGCTTTGTTAAAAACTGCTGACGCACCGCATTCTACTTGCGGTATAGTGTTTTCTTGTTTATACCGCATTCCACTTGTAGTGCGACAACAAATTTTACAAAAAAAATTGGTCTTAACTCAACGGACCGACAGTATAGACCAATTTTGGGCTTAAACATTAGACATTGTATTGGACTTTTGTTTAAAAATTTAAAAAAAATCCATACCGCATTCCACTTAAGGCTCGAAAATAAATTTTAACAAAAAATTAGCAACAATCATTGGGGTTGCAGGAGTGTATATATACACGCTAGTGTAAACTGTACGATCTCATGTGTTAAAATCCTACTTGGTGGTGTAAAAATACCTATACCATTGGAGATGCCCTTAGAGATTAGGTGGTCCAACAATTTAATGGTACAAGATGCTTTCCTAGTAAACATGGTGTAGGTAAGGGTACCTCTCTATAATCATTGTAGAAAACCTCAGACGGTCAGACCAAATAACCCCGCCCATCGGAACACTCGGCTGATACATGCCACGTGTCCCTAATACATTGGGGTCAACTGTATGCACGTGCCGCTATTCTCCACCACGTCAAATAAAGCAAGTTTCTTAACCATATGCCCGAGTTAAAACTTAACCCTGGTTAATCTTATAACACCATTCACTTGACACTTCTCTCCTCTTCTTCTCTGTTCTCTCCATTTGTTCACAAGTAGTATCAGAATAACCTTTTAACCATGGAAAAGCTATTGCATTGAAAGCTCCGTCTCTTCTTTCTATCTCATTTTTTTTACAAATTGCATGTTGGGTGTTATTAATTTTGGGTGTTTTTTTTTTTGTTGTTGTTGGAGAGGTAGTTGTTTGCTTTAATGGCGGTGAAGAAGTTATCTGAAACATTTCCAAAGGCATTAATAGAAGAAGTACAGAAATGGGGTGGAATGAAACAAACTGGGGTGAGTTTAAGATATATGATGGAATTTGGGGCTATACCAACTGAAAGAAATTTGCTTATTTCTGCCCAGTTTCTTCATAAAGAACTTCCTATTAGAATTGCAAGAAGAGCTATTGAACTTGAAAGTTTGCCTTACGGATTATCTGAAAAACCTGCTGTTCTTAAGGTAATAATGGGTTTTTTTCCCTTCATTTTTTAAAGGAATTTTAGTTTTTCTATGAAGATTCTATTGTATATGGTGTATGTATTTTGTGTGAATAATTTGTTTGGGTTTTGGTTCTTTTTGAATTTGATGTTAAATTATTAAAAAGCAAAACCTTATGGAAATAGAAGAACAATTAACATAGGGACTTTTTCTTTATTTAATATGTGTAGGGTTTTGATTATAAGAATTTTAAAGGATTGAAGAGGTTCTGTTGATTTGTGCTGCATTTTTTTTTGTCAAATTTCTTCTTATTAGAGAATTTTCTTCTTCTTAAACAGAGATAGAATTTACCATATTTCTGTATGTAATAAAAGTCTCGGGTTTTTTTTTTTTACAGTTGTGGAACCTCTTATTTATTGTAATTATTTTAGACATTATTGTTTGTGGTTTTATGGTGAATGATGTAAACCATGGGTGTTAGGTGCTAGTGCTGCGGCATGTAACAATTGCATAATGTATCTTGTGAAAGGATGACACTGTGTGTAGATGAAACTAAATTTTATTGTCTATTTTCTTAGGTTAGAGACTGGTATTTAGATTCTTTTCGTGATCTTAGATCATTTTCGGACATCAAGGATACAAAAGACGAGCAAGCTTTTACGCAGATGATTAAGATGATTAAAGTCAGACACAACAATGTTGTTCCAACAATGGCTTTGGGTGTTCAACAGTTGAAAAAAGATTCCAATCCAAAAATCATGTACCCTAATCTGGATGAGATTCACCAGTTTCTTGACCGTTTTTACTTGTCAAGAATAGGGATTCGCATGCTCATTGGTATGGCAGTTTCAAGTATTTATATCAGCTAGTCCTCTTTAATTGGTTTATCATTAATGAAACTTGAACCTTGGTGAAACTCAGGGCAGCATGTGGCATTGCACGATCCCAATCCACCATCAGATGTTGTGGGTTACATACACACCAAAATGTCTCCCATGGAGGTAGCACGAACTGCAAGTGAGGATGCCCGTGGTATTTGTTTAAAAGAGTATGGGAGTGCACCTGCTATTAAACTCTATGGTGATCCGAATTTCACATTCCCGTAAGCTCTTTTTCTTTTTTCCACTTGGCGTGGTTTTTTTTCACTTCATTATATCTGTTTTCTTGCAGTTCCACAGTTTTGTTTGTTTCTTGCGACTTAGTACTTTGTTTTCCCATTAGCATACTTCCAACTGTTAGCTGCAACTACTACATAATCCGCTTAAGTCGAAATTCTGGTCTAGGACTCTGTATAAAATTGAAGAAATCTTAAAGCAGATTTGATGGTTAAGGGTATCTTTTTAAGAAAAGTTCGTGAATTTTCTTTAGTGGGGGCACAAGGAGGTTAACCCTAACTTTTGTTCTGTACTCAAAGTCTCAAGATGTTATGGCCCTTTATTAAGAAAATAAAGCTTTAATAGCAAAGTTATTACATTTTTGAGTTTTGTTGTATTCGTTTTATTTTTTTTTTACAATATGAGTTTGTACTAAATTTTTTAAAGAGTATAACTACAACTGGGAACAGGGATACTCCTAAAAGTTAGAAGGGAATGACTACCATGATAGGTGTCTGTTTTGTTAAGAAAAATAAATAAATAAATAAATAAATGAAGAATGGGTGTATCACTATCTACTATCTCTCTTTTTCCAGAAATAAATAAACTGGGACGCGTTTTTGTTGGTATATTCTGGCAGTTCCTCGGTATATTCTGGCAGTTCCTTATTTGACTTGGACTTGCTATCTGACCCAGAATAGAACTCTTTCTAGAGTAGAATATACCAAACCGTCCATTTTCTCCTCTCTATATCTATGTTAGTTCTCACCAAAAGAAACTACACTTAAACCTTAAGTCATCTAAACTTGGTATCAGGTGTCCTACATGGGAGTGCACCCTTACAAGGTCATTTTTGCTGTAACCCATAGGGAAGACGCCATTGTAGCCTTTTACACCAGGATGTTTTCCTTTAGGAGCAAATTCTTCTTTTTTAAGGATAGTACTTTAATTTACACTCCTCCACAAAATTTGACTGGGTTTTCTTTTTGATTTCATCGACATTTTAATGAAATACATATTTAAAATTCAACCTAAAATTGCAAGAAAAACAGAATGCCATAAACGAGAAATCAAGAGCTTATTTTAGAAACCCAGAATGCGTACAACATAACCCAACACACATCAGTAGATAGTTTGCTTACTATTTGCAGTCGTATGGTCAAAAAGCTAAAGAAATGTTCAAATCTAAGTAATTTTTCCAGCAGCTTTACATTGTCCTTAACTTAAAGTGGTGGAAAAAAAATTTGTGAGTTGGCATGTGGCTCAACGGTAACAGCCCTCTCTCAAAGTGGAGAGGTTGTGGGTTCGAGACGTACCAGCAGCTGATTGTTGATATAAATTTTCGCCACGTAATTTATAAGGGGTAGGGGTCCCCTCAACCTCGCTTGCCTTCTAAAAAAAAAAATAAGTGGTGTAAATTGTGTCCAAATCCATCAAAGGTGTCGTATTGCCCCAAACAAGTTTTTGTCCTATATCAATTCTTGTGGTTAGACCATTTGGGTCGTCATTCCAGTCTATCCATGATTTTATATATATATAATGAATGGACTTGAGACTAATTAGCATTGTATCACCCATGAGTCCATCGAGTTGATTTTAATGTTTAGTTAATATATATAATGAATGGACTTGAGAATAATTAGCATTGTATCACCCATGAGTCCATCGAGTTGATTTTAATGTTTAGTTGTTGGAGTTGTTAATAGTGGAAACATTTATACAGATCCAAGAAGGGAAAAATTAAAGAACAAAAAATGAATTGAATAGATGAGTGTTGACACCATATTTGTTTGTTGTTTGATATCTACCCAACAACAAAGATGATGTTTCAAGTACACTTGAATCCATTAACTCTTTTAGGATTGTTATAGACATATTCTTACATGTGTCTGCTTATTTATTCTGTTTGTATTGATGTTGTCTTGATATTATTGTATAAAAAGGACACACATACACAATTAGCCATATTATAGGAATCACCTGTCAAAGAGGGGTTTAAGCACATGCCTAGCAACCCAACAAAGCTTTACTGCTGCAGACTTGGGTTGGTGCCTTAAACCATGTGAAAGACCTTTTTATTCCAGAAATCCAAGCTATCACAACTGTACCCAGCAAAAGGCAAGCACATGGCCTAAAATATCCCCAAGGATAAATATACATCAACAAGGAAAAGAAGGATGTTCTCTGCCTTCTCATTATTACTGTTAAGATTACATTGTAGAGCCAACTCTTTATTTTTATGTTTCATTTGATGTTGTGCCAGGTATGTTCCACCACATTTGCATCTTATGGTCTTTGAGTTGGTCAAAAACTCTCTGCGTGCTGTTCAAGAGCGTTTTGTGGACTCAGATAGAGTTGCTCCTCCCATTAGAATCATAGTTGCTGATGGATTAGAAGATGTTACAATAAAGGTATGTAGTTGATGGCTAATGTATGAAGGTTTTCTTTTTTGCACATTTATTGTCATTTTGGTTACTAAGGGGTGATGGGTGACATGGTAATGAATGGCTTAGTAATAGCAGTGCAAGCATCAGCTTTCTACAATTCTGCTACTCTGATTGATCTGATGATTGATGAGGTCAAAGGGTTTCGATCTCAACTCTCCTGAAATACACAAACATGAATCGATAAATTAGCAATGGTTTTTTAATCACAATAAGACACTTAATTATGCTTATATTTATATCCTGTATTCAGTATTTGTGTGTACTAAGGATTGCTTTCATGTTGTTTCATAGATCTCAGATGAAGGCGGCGGAATACCAAGAAGTGGTCTTCCCAAAATTTTTACATACCTTTACAGTACTGCGAAGACTCCATTGGATGAGCACTCAAATTTTGACTCAACTGATGCAATGACAATGGCTGGATATGGATATGGTCTCCCAATAAGTCGCCTCTATGCTAGATATTTTGGAGGTGACCTGCAAGTTATCTCCATGGAAGGATATGGTGAGTTTACCTTTTTCTCATGTTGTATCAAGAAACCTACTCTGCGTACAATATGATATGTCTCACAGAGATTTTGCCTGATAGGCCGATACTTATATTCAGTATCCGGCTGTGATGACATGGGACACTGTCACCCGGTATCTTGTTCAAGGAGTAGACAATGATGACAGATTCATGACATAATGTGATTGGATAACATTAGTAGTAGTAATTAGTGATAGTTTCTTAGAGAAATTGATGTGCAAATGTAGCTGTTGTTCAGCTATGGTCTTATTTACTTAATATTGAATCTGTGATGAATTGTACTTGTTGATTATTTCATAAGGTTCAATTGGGAGTAGTGATAGACTGGGCTCCATTATTCTGGGAAACTGCTTGTCTGCTTCTGACTGACCCTACAGGCTCAATGTCCCCCAGTTTTGATGGCCTCTAACAAGTTACAACCTTTAGTGTGAATTCTTCTGCTACATCTTAGGATTATTTCTTTTGTAACATATACACTATTCTGTTATCTTCTTGTTGCTCGTAACCCTTGCCTGTTCATTCCATTGTAAAATTACTCTTTAAATGACACAAAAAGTCAAAAACTTGAATTGTCGTCACCGGGTGTTAAAATAGACTTGAGCGCTAAATGGGGGCCTTCTGTAGTGATTGTCAACACTTAATTCTGTCTTCTATTGAATCTTGGTTTGCTCAACCGCAAACATTTATATTCATGTAATTTTGATTTCCATGACAGGGACTGATGCCTACCTTCATTTGTCTCGTTTGGGAGATTCACAAGAACCCTTGCCATGAGTTCAGGGCACAGCTTGAACATACCTTGGAGCTGTTGGCGAGATATTGAATGAGGGATTGACTCATGTCAGTAAAGAAGACATGGGTATTTCTCATTATATTTTAGTTGCTGACTCTACTCTTGTTCATTCTTTTCTGTCATCTTTCTGGTTACATGATGGTATCTATTCATGTGGATAGCATTGTAAATACCTTATGATAAAGGATGTTTCATTTATTTATACAAGCAGGTTCAAACTCTATGTACCTATTGGAAGTTATCTTGTGCTGATTTCTTCTGTAAAGTGCATTGCCATGTCCTAAGGCATGTAGGCAACCCTGAATACTCCATAGTTCTTCGGCATTTAGTTTAGGTAAAGGCCAATGTCACGACTAACCAGAACAGTGACTCGTGCAATTTCTTTCGTAGTCCAAAGCATAGTTGAAAATGTCGAATGTATACGGATATCCAATTTCTGAAAAATAGATATATTCGAAAGTAGAAATTAGTTTAAATATCAAATTGTATTGAATATTCATGAATATTGTGAATGAGCATGTGGCTCAACGGTAGCACCCCTCTCTCAAAGTGGAGAGGTTGTGGGTTCAACACATGTCAGCAGTTGATTGCTTGATATAAGTTTTAGAAAAACAAATATATTTATCAAATATTAACGAATAAAACCGATGTTTTTAACCTATCTCACAAAACATCATGAAGCAAAGGTAGGATTAGCTAGAAGTGTACAGAAGTGGAAATGATAAATTGAACAAAAGCTTGATCTTTATGACATCTTGGAATTGGCTTTTAGCTTTAAAACTGAAATCGATTGAGTGTTTAAAATTTAATAGTCATCTCAATCCTCGGAAATTTGAACAAGACTTAACCTCCATTCCTTCATCCTTTTTTTTCTTATTTTTTTTTCAACTGAAAACATACCTTATATTAATTGAAAGACATAAATTTGTACAAATCATTTACCTTTTCCCTAAAGGCATTACAGACTTTGAAAGGGAGATATGTACTCCCTTTTCCACACTTAACCTGGACTGACCCATAAATACAACCATCAATAGCTAGTAAGTGAGCACTTTTAATAAAAACCCTGGGACCAAAAACAAAAATACAAAAAGAGAAGCTCTAAACAATAGTGCGCAGATCATTCAAGAGACCAACGAGTTCCCATCCTCTGAAATTTATAATGTAATCAAAACAATGGGTGGCTCCAAAGCTCCTGGATCTGATGGCTATCAAGCCCCTTTCTAAATGACCTATTGGCATATTGTATGCCAAGATGTAACTCAAATAGTCCAAAATTTCTTCAAATGGAGAATTTGTGGAAAACACCTCAACGAAACCTTCATAACACTCATACCAAAAACAAAAAGCCCATATAAACCTAAAGACTATAGGCTCATCAGTTTGTGTAATGTTATTTACAAAATTATTACCAAACTGTTAGCAAATAAACTTAAACCTCTACTCTCAAAATTCATATCACCCTCACAAGGAGCTTTCACCCCTGGAAGGGATACTGGAAAAAAACATTGGGATTGTTCATGAGGTAATCCACAAGATTAGGAGACTGGGAAAGAAGGAAAAAGGTTGGCTTGCTCTAAAGATAGACATGGCCAAAGCTTATGACAGAATTGAGTTGGGCTTCCTTATAAAGGTGTTTCAATGGCTAGGTTTTGATCGAAAGTGGAGCAACATGATCATGTTATGTTTATCTATTGTATCTTATAAGCTTCTCCTCAATGGATCACCCTTGGAGTCCTTCACCCCCTCTAGAGACCTTAGACAAGGGGATCCATTGTCTCCTAACCTTTTTTTCATGGTAAATGAAGCTTTATCAAGGATGTTTGCCAAAGTTGAATCTGACAAGAAGATAATTGGGATCAAAGTGTCTAGGGGAGCACCATCAATTAGTCATCTCCTATATGCTGATGACCTCATCATTTTTGAAAGAACAATTTTAGCGGAAGTCAGGAATTTAAAGGATGTTCTTGAAGAATACAGCTAAGCAACGGGACAAAGAGTGAATTATGAAAAATCAAATTAAAGATCTTTATGAGCAATGGTATTCATCACAGGCATCAAAGGATGATCAAAAGTATTTTGAGATTTGGAGATCTCAAGACGATTGATAAATACGTTGGTACCACCTTGATCTTTAGTAGGTTAAGAACTAAAAGATTTTTCATACTTGGAGGATCAAATGAGAACCATAATGGACAAGTAGAAGGCCAGTGTGTTATCACTAACAGGAAGGGGAGTAATGATCAAATCTGTTGCCCAATTTTTACCTGTTTATGCTATGTCTCCTTTCATCCTACCTAAAGCTACACAAAGAACTTGGATAGAACTTGCTGAGATTTTTGGTGGAATGGTACTAAAGAAGGGAAGGCTCTTTACTTGTAAAAATGGAGCAAGCTTTGTAAGAATAACAAAGATGGAGGACTGGGCTTTAAAAGCTTTGCAGACTTGAACCTTACTCTAATGTCTACTCGTGTGAAAACTCTTACCTGATCAAAGTTCTCTTTGGTCTAGGATTATGATTGGCAAGTATGGTAGATTTCTAGACCTAAAAAAAGAAGAAAAATACCACCTTGGGCCTCACTTGTCCCGAAGGGAATCTTGCAGACTAAGATCATCATTAAGCAAGGTTTAATGTGGAATATTGGAGACGGAAGAGTGGCTAAGTTCTGGACTGATCCTTGGATCTCCTTCCTTGGCAAACCAGTTTTTATCCATGAGTTGGGTCAGATAGTCCTTCTGACAACATTACTATTAGTCATTTCCTTAACCCTATTGGTAGTTGGAACCTTTCTAAACTAAGAGCTATAACATATCTTATTATAGAATCCATTCTTAGACTCCATCAGATCTGGAACCAAAGATAGAATTGTTGGGTGTCTTTTTAAGAAGGGTTTTTTCTGTCAATTAGCCTATTGGGTGATAAAAAACCTTCTGCACAATAATCCTACCTCCTCCACTAGTATGCCATGATAAGTTCTCAATAGTGTACTTTATCACCCGAAGAACACCTTGTTTGTCTAGTACTTAGCTTACATTATTGTGTAATATCTATTGATTAGTGGTTTTTTGTCTATGTAGGTTTCATGAGCCAAGTATTGAATATTAGGCTTGTAAATGTAATATGTTGTGAATTGTGACAAAAGAGGACAAAACGATCATTTCACATGTAATATATGTTATAAGTCCTTGTAACAGTCCTAAGTCCAGTTTTGGGTGTGAATGAAGCCTTGGAGCTGAAGACCTCAAGACGTGACGTGCACGGTAACACAAAAATCCAGGCAGTATTCATTTGGCCTCCAGTCGACTGGACTAAGGAGATTTTGCCTCCAGTCGACTGGGCCTTTAAAGATTTTCTGGAACTTAAGCCTCCAGTCGACTGGGCAATGAAGGTTAAGCCTCCAGCCGACTGGGTAACGAGATTTTTCCAATTTGTGTTGTTTTCAAGTGCTGGTCCAAGTAAGCCCAAAACCCTAGTTAGTCAACTATGATTGACCAACGGATCTATTACACTTTGAAGGGTTTTTAAGGCAAGAGATGCCTTAGAAAAACTTGAGGATTTTGAGCAAACTTGAAGCAAAGAACAACTACCACCATTGAAGCTACATTTCTACAAGTTCATCAAATCCATCTCAAATCACTCTGAAGACCTAATTCTTGTAAATCACTGAGGGTAGCGCTGTGAACAAACCACCTCACTTTGACGGAAAGAATTACACCTTCTGGAAGTCAAGGATGATAATCTTTCTTAAGTCTCTAGACCCAAAATGCTGGTATGTACTAGAAAATAGTTATGAAGAGCCCACCATCACCTCCACAGTAGGTGGTGTGACCAAGACCACACTTACTCCCATTGACACCTGGTCACAAGCAGATAAGGATCTTGAGCATGCGAATGCTCGGGCCCTGAATGCCATTAATTGTGGAATTTCCCCTGAGGAGTTCAAATCTATCATGATGTGTGAAACCAGCAAAATGGCTTGGGATATTATGGAGCTTTCTCATGAGGGCACTTCACAAGTGAAAGACTCAAAGCTCCAGATGCTTACAAGCCAATTTGAGCGTATGAAAATGGAGAGCAATGAAACCTTTGGGGATTTCTGGTTGAGGCTTCAAGATTGCACTAACTCTATGTGGGGTCTTGGACAAGAAGTCGATGATTCCGAGATTGTCCGTAAGATCCTTCGCTCCCTTCTTGATAAGTTTGATCCAAAAGTAACAGCCATAGAGGAAGCGAAGGATGTGGGAAAACTTGTCCTGAAAGATCTTGTTGGTTCCATACAGACTTTTGAGCTCAAGATAGCCCCTCGAGCCTCTAAGTCCGACAGCTCAAAACATGAAAAATCTATAGCATTTAAATCTACTATATCTGATGACTCTGATGATGATCTTGCTTTGATGGTAAAGAGAATGGGTAAGATGTATAGGAAAGGCAGGAACTTCATGAGAAATCATTCTACATCCTTTCCCACAAATGACAAGATTGTATCAAAGTTTGAGAGAAAGAAAGGGCAAAGGTCAGATGATAAGAAATATTATACATGTGGAGGAATTAGGCACATATCTACAGTATGTCCCAATAACACCTCCAGACCCAAGGCCATTAAAGCTACAATAGGTTCTGATTCAAATACAAAGAGTGACTTTGACTCATCAAACGATGATGACTCCACGTCCAAGAGAGCTCTAATGGCTATTTCGCCTTCTTAGCCTGAGTGTGAGACCACATGTCGGGAATGTGAAGATAGTGACTCTGAATATGGCTCAAAAGATGTGTAAATGTAATATCTTGTGAATTGTGACAAACAAAGGTAAAATGGTTATTTCACATGTAATGTATGTAATGAGTCCTTGTATTAGGTCTAAGTTTTGGTTTGGGTGTCCTTGTAAAGCTTCAGAGCTGAAAACATCAAGACGGGACGCGATCGGCAACAATCGGGATCGACGAAATCAAGGCAACACACTATTGCTCATCAGTAGACTGACTAAGGAATTGAAAATACATATTATGCCTTCAGTCTGCTGATCAAGAAATTGGTATGTACTAATTGGTCATCATTCTACTGATCCTTTGTGAGGGGCAACCTTTAACCCTTCTATTGACTGAACCTTTGAGGCCTCCTATACATTTCAATATGAGTTGGTCTTCAGTCGACTGACTGACGAGCTGAATGGCATATCGGAGACCTGATTCGTTTCTGATTCTTCCGGCCTATTTCTCTAAAGTTGCTTGTTGGTCAAAACACTTGGACCAACGGATCTATTGACCTTTAGGGGTATTTAAGCAATACTTCAAGCTAAACAACACAAGGATTTGGTTGATTTTTCAAAGGCAATCAAGAGGCAAGAACCCTAGCTTGTGAGAGAAAATAAATTGTGAGAAATCCTCCCATCTTCCTTCCTTCACTCAAGCAAACCAAGTTTAATCTTTGAGAGTTGAGTGAGTGTTATTTGTGGGTGTTATTATAAACCCAAGAGAGCTTTAAGTGTTTTCTCATTTGAACTATTGAAAGGTTTTGTAAAGAGAAAAACTCCAATCTTTGTTCTTAGAACAAATTGGTGAAAACCCTAGATTTGCAAATCTAGGTTAGGGTGATTGTGACTAAACCCTACAACAAACCCAATTGGTGGATACTTGGTTAGGAGCTAAGGGAATTACTCCTATAATTTTCAAGTTTGTAGATCCAACATCATAGGAAGTGGTGTAGATCTTGAGGAGGCAAACCTAGGTTTTGGGATTCTCTTAATAGAAGGAAGTAGCTTGAAGAGTGGATGTAGGCACATCTTTGCCGAACCACTATAATCTTAGTGTTGTGGTCTACTTCTTTGTCTTTAAGTTTATCTTTATGCTTGAGTGGTTTGGTAGTTTAGATTCTCTACAAATAACTCTAACAATCTTCTAGTTGGTTGTATTGTTGGAAGAGGAAAGGGTGAGAGTGCCTCTTTCTCTATTCAAGGGTTTAAGGGAAATTTATCTTCTTGAACCTAAGTGAACAAGAACCTAATGACTAGTAGTTTGCTTTGTTGGTGATTGTAGAGATTCTCAACTATCTTACTTTGTCTTTCTCAATATGTTGTTTGCTTGTTGGATGTGCATTTGTAGTTAGATTTGCTTTGGATAGATCTTTATTTCCGCATTTGTTATATCCTGAGCTTATCTAATTTTATCTGTTTTTCTGTTGGGTGAATCTTTGAGCAAGTTGTTTTTAGAAGAACTATTCACCCCCCTCTAGTAGTTGGACACCATTGTGTAGATTTATCAAGATGGAGATCTCCAGTCGGCCTACAATGAACTCTATGAGGAATATAAGAAAGTGGCAAAGAAACTGAAAATCAGCAAGGCTAAAGTCAAATATCTGAATGACAAGTGCCAAAGTCTTCAAGGCGATAAAGAGCAACTTCAAGATCAAGTCACAAATCTCAAGTCCTCAATACAGTCTATTTCTGATGAGAATGAGATTCTATCTCTAGAGTTGAAAATGATGATCTCTATAGAGAAGACAGAGGAGTTTACTTCAACCTCTGAGACACTGAATCTGGACCACCTCCTTATGGTGTCATGATAAGAACGGATTAGGCTATAGAGTTGCCAAAGAGATACAACCTCCGACAGCAAGACAAATCATGGGTCAGCATCGTAAAGTTCGAAGATGTTACTTCTGTGGTTAGCCTGGACATATACAAAGATTCTGCAGGTAGAGACGAGCTAACAAGAAGATAGATAGTGAGTCTGAACTAAGAAGGACAGTGGCTTCCCTTGAAGCCAAAAGGAAATATCTTGAATTCTTAATCAGTAAGTCTTCGTAGATAAAGCCATTAAAGTATGGCGACAGAAGAAACTGACCACCTCTACCAGCTCCGTTGACACACTTGCTGAACATCTTGGGAGTCTTAACACTTCACTCAGCACTGATGACAGAAATACATCTACTTGCATAGCACTAATAGCTAAAATCTCTCATAAAGGAAAGGAAGTAGAGTCAGAATTCTCAGAAAATGACTATTATGCTGGAGAAAGTGAAGTGGAAGGTGACTACTTCTATGGAAAAGCTAGTGATGAAGTGTACCGAGAGTGCTATGACTTGTCCAAATAACTCAGTCAACTTAAAGTCAAACATAAAGACCTTTTGGAAGAACTTGCTAGAGCACAGGATTATCGAGAAGAAGCATACCTCATGACAGATGTACTCACAGGTGAACTAGCAAGACTTAAAGAAGAGAATGACCATTTGAAGGCTAAACTAAAGCGAAAGGTCTCTCATGAGAGAACAATTCTGTCAAACTCTATCTACATCTGGAAGTCAGTCATCTAAGTATCATTCTCTCACTCACAGAAGAAATGTACATTCATCCAGCTTAGATGTCTCAGATGAACTTATATGCAACATGGTTGATGAGAGCCATCATATTGGTATGAGTAGATATGCTCGATCTGTTCCTAAGACTTACATGAGGAAGCATCTAAATACTCCTCACTTCTAGTCACTAAGTGTTTTTTCTTTCTTTCTGAGTTCACTGGTACTTGTGTGCCAAGTGGACCCTCTCACCGAAATACGAGGCGTTTGATCCCCTGTACCCCTTTGCATATCTTAGTTTGGGGTACGTAGGCAGTTACTTGTTAAGACAAGTAGTGCGATGCCAGTATAAAAGTTTTACTTCCTTGGTTGTATTACTTATATATGTTTTCAGTGCTTCACGTTCTATCTTAAGTGTTTCAGGTAACAGGAAACTCATGAACTTAAAGTGAATCCAAACTTTTTCCTGGTCTCTCCATGATGTGAAAGTGTTACTCTTGTTGATAATATATTCATATCATATCATTGGTATAGTTGGTGTATCCTCTTTGTGTGATCACCTTGATATATGAGTTCAAAAACATGATAAGTGTGAGTGAACATCAATGGAAGTGGTTGGCATGCCTTAGACACAAATGAAAACCATGCGTGTCTTTGTGGTTATCGTAGTCTAGGCATGAGTGGAGATCATGCCAATTCCTATGTGATGGGCACATTTCTCATGTTGGTGAACTTGTTTGATCAATGTGTTTTTTAGAGTTTTTTTTGTTACATGTTTTGCTTATGTGTATGATAGCATGTTGTGTTTCTTGTTATATCTTGTGATCGTATCATGCTCGTGTACTACCATGCTTGTGTATGTTCTTGTTACATATATCTTGTTGCATGCATTGGTTGTGTGTCCTAGATGACCCCAAAGATGAGATCCAGTGTGTGCTACTTGTCAAGTATGAAAACAACTACAGTTGATGGATTTAAGTTGTACGTGACTAAGAGACATAGTGATCGACACTTCATTGAAAATCTAGAGGATTTGATAGAAAATTGATGGATATGAGATGTGTTTGTGAATTGAGCTTAAATGACAAGATGATGATGTTATTTTGATGTTTTTGTGTTGGTTATGTTGGTTGGATCAATTACAACAGGTTGGGAAAAGTGTCGAAAAAGTTCACAAAATCAGGATGATATATACCATCAGTCGACTGACTTTTTAAACATTTGTTTATCCTTTGCCTTCAGTCGACTAACTCTGTAATGTTCCTATGCTCTCAAGCCTTCAGTCGATTGACTCATTAAAGTCAGATTTGGTACTAGCCTTCAGTCGACTGATAGTTTGTTTGTTCTGGGCTTTTTTCGATCCAGTAACTGAATCGATGTGTTTAAAAAGGTTACAACTTTTCATCTCCTTCACTACTTCGTTCTATAACTTCTCCCATACTCCTTCAACGGTTATAAAACCTAATTCTATAAAACCTCTTCTACTTCATCTCCTTTGTTTTATAAACTCACAAACAATTCTCTTCACTATCTTTTGTTCTTCATTTCTTTTTGTGCAACAATGGCACCACCAAAGAGAGCAAGAGGTTATGGTTCTAGTTCTTCATCAAACCCTTCTTTTATTAACCCTCCTTCCTTTTTTTGGGGCTATTTCGACAGCCAATATCTTTCCTAGATGGAGAGTGCTCCATAGGACTATGGTCAGCACTGTTTTCTATAAGGCAGGGTCTCTGGCTGAGGTCCTTAAGGATGAGGCCTACTGGCTGTGGATGGCAGGTTTAGGGGATTGCTTGGACATACTTCTGATAATCGGGTATAGAATCGTGAATGCCTATGATGGAGCAGCAAACAATGATTTACCTTATGGTGCTCTGATCAAGGAACTGGTCCCTAAAAGGATATTAAGTGAGTCTGCTGCTTGGGTTAGTGCTCTGGAGGCACTGAGCAAAAAGAATTGGAGGGCAATGAAGATACCTGAGGGGCCAGGAGAGTCAGACTTTGAGGATAGGGTGTTTGAGTACCTTGGCAAGATGGAGGAGGTGATGCACATGCAGACTTTGAGCATTCAGGACATGCAGACCACTATTGCATCTCAGGGTAGACAGTTACAACAGACCAGTGACTATGTTAGAGATCTCAAGCTGCATCACATACCATCTTGGGGGAGGTCTGAGGAAGAGGATGAGCAGAGGTATCCGGGTACTCACATATATGATTCTGGCTATCAGGGTGGTCATGGTAGTGCTTGTGGCTCAAGAAGAAGTGCTTGAGTAGTGCTTGACTGGGAACACACTTGGATCGATGATGATTAACCTTATCTTAATAAGGTCCTCTTGTGGAGGTCATCTATGGTTGAGTCCATGTGTCTGTCAGTCTTAGTTGTTTTCTAGTGTTAGTTTTGGTTTTGAGTGTCTAGACATATTTACTTTCTTTGGTTTATGTTTGTCAGACATATTTATTAGGATGTGTTCTTAAATGTTTTATATCTATGTGGATGGTTTTATGGTTTACCTATAGCTTGTGATGATGTTGCTCTTATATATCTTTTCTCTACCACTTGCTATGGATGGATGCATGTTACTTATGATATCAGGGTTTCTCTTATATATATTCTTGTTGGTTTTCATGACTTAATACATGTTGTACACATCATGCCTTCCACACACTCTGGTGTTCTTGTATACATATTTGTGTTGTGTGTGGATGGTTAAGAGACATATATCCATGTTAGCTTGCCCTAAACGATACCTTGTTATTCTTATGAAGGTTGAGCTAACTTATCCTTGCAGCTTTTTGAAAGTGGTTTGTTCATGGATGGACATCCTTGTGGATCTTTTAAACTGTTTGAGCAGGGACCCTTTGTCAACTTTTGACAAAAAGAGGGAAAAGGGATATATGAATATGGATTATATGATGAATGTTTTATACTTATAAGTGGTGGTTCTTGCTTATCTTATATACATGTGTGGATTTAACCTTAGTATGCGATGTTTGCCTTTGAAGTCTTCATTTACAGGAACATACTTAGGGGGAGCTAAAGTTGAGGGGGAGTTTTTGTGTACAAATGACTCATTAGTGTTTTGTAATGCTGTAAACATGGGTAATGTATATTCATATATGTTTTTGTCACAAGTTCCCAAAGGGGGATATTGTAAATGTAATATGTTGTGAATTATGACAAAAGAAGACAAAACGGTCATTCCACATGTAATGTATGTTATGAGTCCTTGTAGCAGTCCTAAGAGATGTTTTGGGTGTGGTTGAAACCTTGGAGCTGAAGACCTCAAGACGTGACGTGCACAGCAACACAAAAATCCAGGCAGTTCAAGGCAGTATTCATTTGGCCTCCAGTCGACTGGGCCTTTAAAGATTTTTTGGAACTTAAGCCTCCAGTCGACTGAGCAATGAAGGTTAAGCCTCCAATCGACTGGGTAACATGATTTTTCCAATTTGAGTTGTTTTCAAGTGCTGGTCCGAGTGAGCCCAATACCACAAAACCTTAGTTGGTCAACATGTTTGACCAACGGATCTATTACACTTTGAAAGGTTTTTAAGGCAAGAGATACCTTAGAAATACTTGAGGATTTTGAGCAAACTTGAAGCAAAGAACAACTACCACCATTGAAGCTACATTTCTACAAGTTCATCAAATCCATCCCAAATCACTCTCAAGACCTAATTCTTATAAACCGATATTAGTGAGTGAGTGATTTGTAAAGAGAATCAACTCTTAATTTCTCTAAAGTGAGCTATAAACTTCTTCTCTATGTACCTATCAAGTGAGGTGAACAAAGAGAAACCCAAACACACTAAAGATGTGACCTTTGAGTGACATCTAGTTGAAGGTGTATTGGTGAAATCCTAGTTGGTGGTTACTAGGTTACAGGCAAGGAGTGTCTCTATAACTTTCAAGTTAGATAGATCAACACTTAAGGGAGTAATGTAGAGTGATAGGAGGTGCACCTTTACTTTGGATCTTCTTAATGCAATGGTGGCGACTTGAAGAGTGGACGTAGGCACTTTGCCGAACCACTATAGATCTTGTGTTGGTTGTTTACTTTCTTATACCTTATGTTTCTTTCCTTGTCATAGTTGTAGTTTAATACCTCTACAACACTTCTTTGTTTCTAGTTAGTTGTCTTTGAACAGAAAGGTGGGAGTGCCTCTTTCTCTACCCACCTCAAGAAGTTCTTAGCAACTAGTAACTTGAATTGGTGGTTTGTAGTCTTGAGTAGTTGTTTAAGTGCTCACTCTCAAGGAGACACAACCCCAAGGACTAGAAAGTTTCTTTATGTGGTGTTGTAGGGATAGAAAACTTCAACACTTGGCCTTGCTTTCCTTCATTTGTCTCTACATCTCTTTATTATTACTTGTTTGTTGTAGTTCTTGAATGATTGTTTATCTTGTTCTTGCTATCTGTTTTACCAGTTGTATGCTTTGATCATCACATAGTTGTAGATTTTTTTAAAAAAAGGACTATTCACCCCCTCTAGTCAGTTGGACACCATTGTGTAGAATTCTCAAGGCTAAAGCCTGTAAAAAGCCAAGAAATGTTGCTAAAAAAGTGTTATTTGCATAAAAGAGAGAAATTACTATTTGCACCCACATATTATTGAGAGCACCCCTTGGACCGTTCTTGCTGACTTGACTTTATGTCTAAGATGGGTGGTCAAAATCTCAGCTCAATCCAAGTTATCTTGAAGCCCACAGGTCAAAAGATCCTAGGAAGTCAAATAAAACTCATTACTTAAAATCCAATCTGAAAAAAAACTCTACAGGATGATCCAGAACTCTGATTTGGGCGGATAAGCAGTCTATCATAAGGTCTTGATCCAAGGAACAACTTAACTCCAATAGAATTTGATACCCATGTGTTCCTACTTACTTAATAAGCCCAACAGCAGCAAACACGAATTTTGACCTAATTGTTGGAATATTGAATGGAGCAACAGTTTTATACTTTGTGTGCAAGCAAAGTAGTTACCTTATTCATGAGGACACATATATTTGTAATCTCTATATATAAAGAGAACTTTAGCTAGGGTTTTTACTACTCTTTGATAGTCTTTCATTTTGCCTCCATTGTGAAGACATTATTGAAGTCAA
>JABWDY010032282.1:11926-22327 GCA_013358455.1 Thalictrum thalictroides | reverse complement strand
GTATATATATATTACCTTAAGGTAAGTTTTTAAACTAAAAAAAAAGCTCAGAAATGTAGGGCGGGTGACTTACAATACAAGGAAGACAAAGGGGGAGAAAAAACCAATGGTGTAACAATTCCAATCATTTTCCCACATTCCCAAATGATTCATGAATCGCCAGAAGCTTATCT
The DNA here is from genome assembly GCA_013358455.1 of Thalictrum thalictroides. Classification (NCBI taxonomy): domain Eukaryota; kingdom Viridiplantae; phylum Streptophyta; class Magnoliopsida; order Ranunculales; family Ranunculaceae; genus Thalictrum; species Thalictrum thalictroides. Next base: position 22,154 of record JABWDY010032282.1, on the reverse strand, counting down.
CTTGATATTCTTCACGTGCCCTCGGCCATAGAAATTTGAGTCTCTTGGTAGCCATAATGACATCCTCCAAACATATCACATCCCCTTCAACATGCCTATTATTTTCTTTCCACCCCTACACAAAAGGAATTCATGTTTCAAACTGTGTGATGAGTGTTTGGCGTTCATTGTCATCCAACAAGCTTCATCATGTAATTTGATCTATGACCCTCACTTTATTGTGATTTACTATATTTTATGTTTCAGTTGATGAAGGAGATGTATTACTATTGTAATATTATTAGTTTTACTTCAATTGTAATATTATTAGTTTTACTTCTATTGTAATGGGCTAAGCCCATCTTATTTTATATTATTATAAATACAAGTTGGGTCTCATATTGAGATCATAACATTACAATCTATTATTCTACTTGGTATCAGAGCCAAACTGCTGTTTGGCTAATTAGGGTATCCACAAAATATACATATACTATGTTTTAGGCTTGATAAAATGCTGTTTATTTTTAATTTTGCTAAATGCGATGCCTACAGGCTTCTGGACCCTGGCTTGGAAAGCTCTGGATCACTTTTTGTTGGTAGCTACATTCTACAGCTTATTTTGCACTATCCCTTACAAATGGCACAACACATCCAAGATCTAGTTGCTGCTCTTATTAGGCGCCTGCAATCTAGCCAAACTGCTGGATTAAGCAGCTCACTGCTGCTTATATGTGCCAGATTGGTACTTTTCTCCATAATCTCGTTTCTGTTTTGGTAAAAACTGGACTACATCCTCAATATATCTTAAGCTTCTTGGTGAAACTATTTTATATTTCCACACCTGTCGGGTTTTCTAACGGAAGCCGCTTTAATTGAAGGACACTTGTCTGAAAAAGAAATTAATGTTATAACTTAACCTCAGTTTCGAAGAATGATTCGAGCTCCCTTTTAATTTAATATATTGGTAGCACTACCATAGTCCAGCTACTAGTTTTCATTATTTTAAACATGAAGAACCATACACAATCTATGAGAATGTTATGCTTTCTCCTAATACGACACAGCTTCTCTTGATAGTTTGGTATTCAATGGAATAAAATAATTTAATCAGCTACCATCCATTTTATCTGGCAGGTTCATATGAGTGTCCCAAATGTTGAACAGTTCATTGATTTGCTGATCAGACTTCCAGCTGAAGGCTATGAAAACTCCTTTGCTTATGTAATGTCAGAATGGACCAAGCAACAAGGTAACTCAAACTTAAGCAAATTTTCTTTTAGCATTTGTAATATTAGCTTTGTACTGAGAAATTTATCAGGTTCAGCGGATCCAGCTCCAGCTAGTTTTTCCTCTGTTTCTTAATGATCAGTTGATGGGTTGAGTAGACTGAAATGATTTTATTACTTATTTCACAGCTTTTCACTATAACAATAGCATCTTAGACAGTTCACATTGTTTGTCTAAGGCAAATCAAACAAATAGCAACAAATTCATGCTATAAACTTTCTACAGTAACATCGAATGGACTAGTCTGTAGGTTTTTCTTTATTTGGGACTGTAATCACAATGATGAACTTGTAATGTAAGGGTTGGGTTTGATGGTGAACATCTTGGGTAGTTTCTTTAGTCGATTTCTCATTGATAAAAGTGTGGATCTCTAATTGATGTAATTTTTTAATTTGTTTCAAGGAATTCCCCTTACTTATCAATAAAAGTAACATCTATCTCAGATTGTAGGATCTTTAGGATCTAGGTATACAGTCATGTATCATAAATGTAAGTAAAAGACATACCTTAATTGTACCGAAAGAACAAAACGATTCCTTGGAGTCATAGGGAAGTTCTTCTCTCTACTAGACCTAGCCTCCAATGGGTGAGTATTATGCTATGCCACAAAAAGGGACTTCCCATCTTATTTATATCGAGGAGGATCTTTCTATAGCAGAGAACCCATCAGACTTCTAATCTTAGTCAGAAGGTCATACTAAATCCCACTAACCCATGAACCAGTGCACAAGTTGGACACACCCAATTCATTGTGCCCATCTAATGTAACCCATGGGTAAGCCCAAGATTATAAATAGAGCATGGGCCGGTTATGAGTATAGCAAAGTAAAGTACCGAACAATCTCCTACCCAAAACATGCTCAATTGTTATTTGAAAACATTTTTCTTGGTTCACGAATTTGTAAGGCGGATGGCTATCCTTTAACTTTGAAAATTCTCATGGAATATATAGTTGGTCATAGTGCACATATAATTGCATACACTCTTCGACTGGGAGAGTTTTTTTTCTTTATACGCTAACATTAGTTAGATTTATATGCTTTATTTGTGTGGGAGTATATTGAAAACTATGATTGTTATGTCGACATAGGTTTCTTATTAGCTGATTTTATTTATTGATATCCTGATAAATTTATTTCCCCATTAAAGTTTTGCAATTGAATAAAGTTTCATGACACGAGTTGTCGAGTAGGCTGGACATGGGTTGGCTCAATAACCTTAAAAGCCTTCATTTTGATATGAGCGATGGTTTTTGCATGATGGTTGTCTTAATATTGGAATAACATGTGTCTGGTAAACACATGTTGCTGGATACTAATGGGAATGTATAAAACACACTAATTATGCATTCGTCCATCTACATACTAAATCCACTAGTAAAGAATTTCTCTCGAAAGTTGTTTTGAGTTACTAGCCCAGTAGCCCAAACATCCACGTTACGAATCAGGCCAAGACTTAAGGTGTGGCCGAAAATTTGTCTGTTAACCGTGTCAGTCATTCTCTCAGTTGTAGAGTGTAAGTATGTGTACTATGACCTACTATGTATTCCATATGAGTTTTAAAAACCAAAGGATGCCATCCAATTTATGAAAGTCGTGAACTAGGAAAAATGTTTTCAAAATGACAATCGAGCATGTGTCGGGTGGGAGATAATTGGATATATCGAAGGATGTATCCATTACCGGCCAATGCTCTATTTACAATTTTGGGCTCACAATCACATAATTTGCATTAGTTGGGCACAAAGAGTTGGGTGTGTAGTGCATTATTTCATGGGTCAGTCAGACCCAGTATGACTCTACTACTAGGGTTAGAAGTTTGATGGGCACTTTGCTCTAGAAAAGAAAGATCCCGATGGATATAAGTAGGAGAGAAAGTCTCTCTCTGTGGCATAACATAATACTCCATTGGAGGTTAGGTTTAGTAGAGAGAATAACTTCCCTACGACTCCAAGAAATCGCTTTGTTCTTTCAGTGCAATCGAGGTATGTTTCTTATTTATGTTTATGATTCATGACTGATAGTATGATTAAGTCGAATTGATATTCCTTAAAAGCAAAACACTCAAGGGAGAGCTATGAAAAAGAGTATAAAAAACATAAGATTGATAAATTTTTTTTTATAAAATAGAGACACAAAAAATATTGATAATCCCGTAGTTTTTTTATTGGTTAGACATAGGTTTCATTGATATGTGAAGTATATTGACTTTACCTGCAAGTAGGGCACTGGCAGGGTTTAGTTTTTCCAAAATCGATCTGATTGGAACCATATGTTGAGGGTCTGGTTTTACAAACACCTGAATTTTTAAACGGGGTCAGGTTTGGGTTTAGACTAAGTTACTCATATGCATTTGGGTTCAAGGTCAATTATTGTAGTTTTTAGTAGAGAAATTTTTTGGTCCCGTTGGGTTATGAGGCAGCCTCTGATTTGGGTGTAGATAATAGACCCATGTTTGGATTCTGGCAGAGCTCATAAAATCCAGGTTGGGTCGGGTATACCAAAATTTGACCTGAACTCGACCAATTTCCTGCCGTATTTGCAAGGGAGATGATGAATAACAAGTGTACAGAGGTGGTTGCTCAGTTGAGAGCTAAGTGATCACAACATCCCAATTGATCATGAAGTCTCCATAGGTGAAGTATACGAAGAATGGTTGATCCCTTGACTAGCTGTATAGAAACTCGTTAATGGTCACACCGCTATACTCTGCGAATTGAAGAAATGCTTGACTCTGTATATCCATGGACGAAAGAATGGCCACCTCCACATGTTTAAACACCCCTCTCCAATGTCAGGGTTCCTCAAGAAACAAGAAGTCAAGATATGTTCATCTAATGGTTTCATATTATTGGAAAAACGATTATATACAAATTTTGTTTCTATATGGAGTGATTGGTGTGCTCATATAGCATATTTTGTTAGTTGTCTCATTGTCAGATATTGCTTGATTTATATTATTTAAGGTCCCTGTATACATCTGTAGCGTCTGTTTGGAGTCGTTATAATTTCTGCTCAACAGCCTCAGTACTAATGACTATTGAAGTGACCCACTTGTGCAGGGGAGATTCAAGGATCTTACCAGATTAAAGTGACTACTTCTGCTTTGGCCATGTTGCTCTCCACGAGACATGCTGGATTGGCAAAGATTCATGTCCAAGGCCATCTAATTAGTGTAAGCATTAAATGCTTAAAATTGAAAGACAAAGTGACAATACTTGTATTTACTTATGTAGAGACATTGAGAACAATCAACAAGGATGTAACAACTGACCTTATTTATTTTACATATAAGTCTACTGCAGGAATAACCACTCGTTCAAAAGGGAAATCAGCTCCAGATCAGTGGACAGTGATGCCGCTTCCTGCAAAGGTAAATGCCTAGTATATAGACTAAAGCTTGATAGAGATGAACTGATTTCTTCCAAGTGAGATGTACATGGTAAGAGTATTACTCCATTCTGAATCAGAACTAAGAATCTTGATCTTTATGCAAAGGCCTGAAGTAGTAAAAACATGGGTATGATCACCCAGAACCTGAATGTGCATTTTCACCCCAAACAAATAGTTCACAGTCAGTTTCGTTTCACCTATTCAGAAGGATAAGAACGGTTCTATGCATATATTATTTTGCCTCAGGTTGCTGAGCATGGATTCACAATTAGACGCTTATTTAGTCCTTGCTATTTTCCAACTTGTACTTCTCTCTCTATTTTTCTTCCTTTTATTTTCTTATATAAATTTTACATGAACCGAACATATATATACCTATTTTTTATTACAATAAATTGGTTTGAAATGCTTGGTGAGTTCCCAAAGTCTTCACCTTAGTCATTAATTCCTTTTTAAGTGATTGATGTTACAGATCCTGGCTTTATTGGCTGACATGTTGATCGAAATACAAGAGCAAGATTTGGACGGCGATGATGAGGTAATCCTTGTGTGCTTTCATCAATTTGTTTTACAAACTCGAAACATTTGTCAAAGGTATATTTTATTTATAATTGTGACAGGATAGTGACTGGGAGGAAGTTCAAGGCAGAGACGATGATACTAACAAAGACCTCCTATATTCTACTGGTGTTACTTCATATGGAAGGCCGACTGTCGAGCATCTTGATGCAATTGCAAAAGTCTTCAATGAGGTAAATTGAAGATTGATTCACATTCTGATTGATAGTTTGAGTTGCTTCAAATTAATTTCTTGTAGTGCCCAACTAGGGTGAGTGAAGCTCCTTTTGTAGAGTCTCTAATCTCTTGGGTTGGGTGTGTGAAATCTCTTGATGCTTTCTCTTCATCATTCTTGCTGTGTTCCATCTCTTGTGATTGCATTCCATTGGCAGTTATGATTATACCATATTATGCTACAATTTTCTTTGTTTCATATTATTTTGATTTGAGAATGCATATTTTTTTGAAGTGTTACTGATACAACATAATAATTTTTTTTTTTATGTATATCCATGAAGAATCGGGACGATACTGACGAGGATGATCTCCTACAAAGAGCTGACCCTCTTAACGAGGTTTGCTACAACTCCTGAGCTCAGGTTACCAAACCTTGAATAGCCAATCCTTCTTAGCTTCCTTAAAGTTTGTACATTTCATGTTGCAGATTAATCTGGCAAAGTATATCGCCGATTTCCTTGTGAACTTTTCTGCTACGGACAGAACACTACTCAATTATCTTTGTGAGGTAAACACTATTACTGTCTACATGCCTCTTTTGAAATATTCTGATTTACCCCTAAAATTTAACAATGGATCACTCTCTTTGTTGTATTGAAATTACAGAATCTCACACCAGATCAGCAGAACGCTGTACAGACAGTCCTCCATAGATGAACACGAAGTTATTTATTAATTCTTTGTCCTATATAAGCTGTGAATGTTGTAACATTATTTTTATCCATTGGTTTTACAACGATTTTTTTCATTCTAGCATTGTTGAAATCATCTTGTCATTTTTTTGAGAAGACAAGGCTGTGTACTTGTAAGATTTTGGTTTGATCCGGGCGTCTGTAAAAGTACTTGTGCAATGCATTCCAATTGATTAGAGATTTAATGATTGAAGCAAATTCTGTTGCATTTTCTTTTGTCTGTCTTTGGGCAACTCCCACAGTCTCTTCTACCTAAAACTCTGAAACATTGTACCGTATATAAGTCTAAAAATAGTCCAAGTCAAAGCCCACAATATCTGTTAACTTGTGTAGGACTTATGTACGGGCCTGCCTGACCAATAGTCAGGTACATCACCCATTCAGCCTTTTACGTTAATGTCACTTGATCACGTGGATGCAAATTAGTGAATTACAGGCAACTCTGCTACCAGTTGTATGAGATCAATTCTCATAAATAATATTATAGTAGACTATCAACTCTCACTGACTTCATCGAACATCGAAGACAAAAAAATCTTCTGAATTTGCTTCTAACTATCACTATATCCGATCCAACAAAAGATCTCCTCTCTTTCTCTCTCTCTTTCTCTCTCAGTTCAATCATCTTGGTTTAGTTAATGGCGAATTCAACTCTCTCAGTTACTTATCTTCTTAACATTTCTTCATTGAAGTTCAACCAGACAGGTTTTCTTCATACCTCATAAATCATATCTAGTTATAAACTAATGTTTCATTTTGTTGGCAATGATTTCAGTATTGAATCTGCATTTTTTGCTACTTCATTTCAATTTTTTCTTTGTAGTATTACTGTATTAGTTATTATCAAAGTAAGACCTTAAGCCTCAGCTCAAAGAAAAAAAATTTAATATAAAAGCTAGAATTAATTGCTGCATCTAGCTATTTTTTTGCAGTAAGCATCTAGCTATTTTTTTGCAGTAAGCATCTAGCTATTACTCTATACAAAAAAACTACTAATAGATTTTGGAAAACTAACAACAAAAGAATTTTGTTACAAATATTCTACGCGAAGCTAAATGGAGTTGAGCTTTCTTGGTGTTTGATGTGTTGTGTTTGAAGTTTAATTAACTGCAATCTAATTCAGATTCATATTTGTTTGTTTATGCTTTCCTTAGTTGATGATAAATGGACTGGTGGATATATGCGAAAACCAAAGTTGGTTCATTTGAACCATTCTGCTGGTCATCGAGTAAGGGCAAAAGCGATGTCTAGTGCTGATGCTAAAGCTATACAAATTCCTCGTCAATGGTATAATCTTGTAGCAGACTTACCAATTAAACCACCACCACCTTTGCATCCGAGGACTCATCAACCTGTCAAGCCAGAGGATTTATCTCCTCTCTTTCCAGATGAGTTGATATTACAAGAAATGAGCAATGAGAGGTACATTGATATACCTGAAGAAGTTCTAGATATCTACGGGCTTTGGCGGCCAACCCCACTGATCAGGTTGGTTTAGCTGAGATATGATTATGTTGTCAAGAATATCGATTATCTGTATACAATTCTCAATTATATTTTCGTATATGGAAAGCAGAGCGAAAAGATTGGAGAAAATCCTTGACACTCCTGCCCGGATATACTACAAATATGAAGGTGGCAGCCCAGCAGGGTCGCATAAACCCAACACTGCAGTTCCACAAGTCTGGTATAATGCACAACAAGGTGTTAAAAACATTGTGACAGAAACTGGTGCTGGCCAATGGGGGAGTTCACTAGCTTTTGCTTGCAGCTTATTTGGTCTTAATTGCGAGGTAAGAACCACTAACTTGATTCTAATTTGTCAATGTGAAAGTAGCTTTATATGAACTACCATGGTCACGGGTCACCTCTGATAGCGATTCAAACCGGCAGGTCTGGCAAGTTCGTGCATCTTATGACTCGAAACCTTATCGTAAATTGATGATGCAAACTTGGGGTGCCAAGGTGCATTCATCCCCTTCAAGTCTAACTGAAGCTGGTCGCAGAATCCTTCAGAATGATCCATCAAGCCCTGGTAGTTTAGGTATAGCAATCTCTGAGGCTGTAGAAATTGCAGCTCAAAATGCTGATACCAAGTACTGTCTGGGGAGCGTCCTGAACCATGTTTTGCTACACCAGACAATTATCGGCGAGGAGTGTATTAAGCAGATGGAGGCAATAGGTGAAACCCCTGATGTGATCATTGGTTGCACTGGTGGTGGGTCAAATTTTGGCGGACTTGCATTTCCATTTATTCGAGAGAAACTCAGTGGAAAAATCAACCCTCTTATAAGAGCTGTGGAGCCCACAGCATGTCCTTCACTAACTAAAGGCATATATGCATACGACTATGGAGACACAGCTGGAATGACACCATTAATGAAGATGCATACTCTTGGACATGACTTCATTCCTGACCCTATTCATTCTGGTAATAAACATATCTTTACGCTTGTGATCTTGCTTTTACTCTTGAGATTGTCTTTCTTAACATATCTTGTCCTTCCTGCAGGTGGTCTACGCTACCATGGAATGGCACCATTGATTTCACATATCTATGAACTGGGATTCATGGAAGCACTAGCGATCCCCCAAATTGAATGCTTTCGAGGTAGATCTTTGCTATCCTTATACTGTTATGTTGTTCTTCTCTTAAGGGATATATAACAGAAGTGTTACAGAGAAGGTCAAATGAAATTCACCAGTCAGTCTCAGTTGTAAGTCAGATTCCTACTCATACTGCAATGTAAATTTTCTTTTGCTATTAATGTTGTTGCAGGTGCAATACAATTTGCTCGGTCAGAGGGTTTGATACCTGCACCAGAGCCAACTCATGCAATAGCTGCTACAATCAGGGAAGCTCTCCACTGTAAAGAGACTGGAGAAGCAAAAGTCATACTCATGGCTATGTGTGGACATGGGCATTTTGATTTGCCATCTTATGAGAAGTATTTGCAAGGAAATATGGTTGATTTGGATTTTTCAGATGAAAGGATGCAGATATCACTAGCTGATGTTCCTAAAGTTGTTTCTTAAAAATAAATTCACGCAGCTTAACAATAAGATTTGACCCTTTCGGCTACCAGAGACTAGGTACATTTAGTTGCATTTGCCAGTTTTAGTATATTATAACTTTCCATTCTCTAATGTTTAATTGCGGAGATATTTTTGAAACAGTTTTGTCTACACAATAAAATACTGTATCCTATTAAATTGGAAGAATTGTTGATTTACTGAAACAATTTTTTATCACCTCTGGGTGTAACTGTGTAAGTAGTTTTTGGATGTAAACTTCGATCTCAGTGACATGCTGAATAACCATTGAAATTCAAGCTTACATCAAAGCTCAGAGATAGTTCCCAGTCGTGACACAAGCTGAGTTAAAGTAAATATGATATAGAAGTTCTTCGAAGATGTAAGTAACTGTAATGCCCAACAACAATATTTTTGTCATGACAGAGGCACATAGAGCCAATATTTCATTTCTAAAGTGTGATTTAGAGTGATGTTGGTGTATTGTTTGTGATTCACCTGCAAAGATGCAATGTCACAGTTTTTATATATAGTATTCAATATTAAAAGTCCCATATGTGAGGAAATGGGTTTTGATAATATCTTAGTTAACAGTATGAAATATTGGAGGATATTGCAACTATATTACAACATCATTATTCATTCTTATACTGTAGTCTGTACATTAATCTTTTTTGTATTAGAGAGATTCAAAAATTAAAGAAATGAATTAATTCGAATATTGGATATTCATAGAAATCCGTTTCAATTTTGTACTTTGGTTAACATACAGTTTAGGTTATTATTTATGAATTTTCTCTGGATTTATTTATTTTTAATCTTTCTCTTTCAGAAAATCGGTTTTTAAAACACAATAAACCGATACGGGCCTATATTTTTTTTATTATCGGACTTTGAAACAAGTAGATTTGGGCTCTTGCATGAAAGCCCATATGTAATCAAACAAACATCCTCGAATTCATAATCAAGAATCTCTGATCAAATTTAATGGTGTCGTAGCTCGGAAAGAAAGAAAGCAAACGACCAAACGAAAAAAAAAAAAAAACC